>PVJA010016258.1:0-43816 GCA_004027025.1 Myocastor coypus | reverse complement strand
CTCTCCTTCCCTCCCCTCTCCTTCCCTCCCCCTCTTCTCCCTTCTCCTCTTTCCATTCCCAACATTACTTATCTATTATTTGTCAAACCTATGACTTCTGCAAGGTTACAGTACAGACATAGAGAACAGGGATGTGTTAGAAAACAATTTGCTGACTGATGCTCTGTTGAAGAGGCAGGGTGCTCTTGGGAGGGTTCTAATTACCTAAAGCTGATGCTATCTCACTATCTATAGAAATCTCTTTCTGAAAGGACTCACATTTTAGGAGAGGCTGAGATGTCTCTATAGATTAGACATGTATTTCTTCACTTAATGCATAATGTCTGGTGGTACATTCCCTGAAAACTGTTCTTGGGCATAAACCTAATGCACTTCAGGTTAGAGCCCGGAGCCAATCGGTTGTCCATATTTGCATAATTGCTTCTATTATTTTACTGTTAACCATTGCAGTTTAATCCTATGTATAAAATGATAGAGAGACACAACATGAAGGAGTCAAGGAAATGTTTCATGGTTTAATCCCTGGTTTTTCAACAGAACGGTGATTTACTCAGCACCTCTGAGACTTAAGTGCTTCATTAAAGTGATAAGACCTAATTCCAAGGGTTCTAATGGATGAAATGATCAAAATATCTAGAAAATAAGCCTCCAGTCAACATGAGATATTACACATAAGGCACAGCTTCTCAGTTATCATGTGGTCCTCAATTTACTCTGTGCTAGGAGAAGCCAGTGGTTCAATAGTAGCCTCACCATTTCATGCTCTGGGGAAGATCAGAAATTAGTTTTCAAAGTATCTCCAGCCAATCATTTGAGAATTCCTTCTTTGATGGGTAACATTTGCATTTTCCAAAGCATCACTGTATATAATTTTTCATATTATCTTTAAGACCCCTCTGTAGAGCATTCAAATGAGGAGGATGCACTCTCAATTTTTTTTTTTTTTTTTTCAGATAAAGTATGTGAGATGTAGTCAGGGCTTCCTGAATATTCTGACACAGACCTTGGTTGCCTGATTTTTCTGGTTGATTTTGGTCTGCTCTGGCTGGCCTGCACTGTTATTATAGCATTTGCTGAATGAGATCTGCACTTAGCAATTATTCCCGTGCTAACAGTTCAGTTGGAGGCTATAGGACAGGAGTTTTCTGCACGTGTTTTCATCATAACCTGTGACCTCCCGCAAGGCGGCTGTGTGCAGGATGCCTCTGGTGAGCCAACAGTGCCCTGCGAGGGTGCTGGTCTCCCCTTCGGATGGTACCAATTTCTCTAAAAATCACCTGGTTGACATATCAATAACAGAGCAGAGCACGTTGACATCCAGCTGTCGCTTTCAACACCAATTTGCTTTCATGGGTCTCATACTGTTTTGCCTTCACTTTTTTTGTGCACTGTTGGTTTATCTCTGTCTGAAAGTGGCCTGGCTTGGTCTGTAAACCTCTTTATGAGGGGAGCTTGCTCATGTGTGGAAAGTCACAGGCAGCTGGCCGAGTCTGGCTCGTGAGCCTGGGGCACTGCAGCCCTGACTTTAATTGTTCAGTGCCTTGAATTATCTCTGTTAATGTGTACCTTTTTAACAATGTGATCTCTGATAACTAAAAAAGAAAAACTAATTTCTTTTCTGACCAAACTCCTTACGACTTTTGTTCATAATGCATAAATAATGTATCATTACACTGAGAACTCAGTTGTTATTTGGAATGAAGGATATAGGGCAATTCCTGCTGCAGGGTGCCCTTATAATTTAAATAGGAATGTTTTGGACACTTTGCTCCTGTCAGTGTTACTAATTATCAGCTGGGCAGAAACAGACATGGAGTGTGTGCACAGAGGAAGACAGGAGTTCAGAGAGTGCTACGATCCAGAACTGTGGGTGCCAGGCAAGATAGTAAGGTGATCACAATGTCACCGAGACTACAAGGTGGCAGCCAGCATACGCAGAAGGCTTTTCTGTACCTGCTCTTAGTAGCTATGAGTGTACTAAGTGGTACAAGTTTGAGTTATATACAATGGGACATGAAGCATAGCCTAGTAATATGTAGTTTATGTTTGCCTTTCTTTTATATTTAACCTGAGCTTTTATAAGTAGAAAACACACACATGCTCACGTGCGTGTGCACACACACACACACACACACACACACACACACACACACACACAGGAAAACGTAAGGGGTAGGGTTCATTTAGGAACCATTTACTTTTAGATATGTTTAATCAATAGTTATTGACCAGCTACCATCTTCTAACTACTCTTACATCTGTCCTAGGGTCATATAGAAATGAGACTATTATCCTAAAGTAATTTTTAATCCATAGAACTAGACAAACTATCATGAGTAATTTGAACACAGGTAAGAGGTGGAAACTGTTGCGAAGTCAAAATAAATAAATAAATAAATAAATAAATAAATAAGTAGATAAATAAAAGGTATCCAAGAAGCAAGAGCTTTTTTTTTTTTTTTTTTCTCTAAGATTTATTTAGAGTTTTAACTACAGTCCTTGCAAGAAAATGGGTTTTATGTTAGTCGGTCCCAATGACCTCAGCTGTCTTTTGTATACACTGTCACTAAATAAGTATCTTATTGCAAACTGTGAGAAGAACTTTTCCCTTTTCCTTTTATTTTTGACTTAAAAATTATATGAATTGCCTATTTTGATAATTAAGATGACTAAAAAAAGTTAATCCTTGCAGACAACAGAAAATTCATTTTTAATTTTTATTTCTATAGGATTTTTGGCAATTGAGCTCAGGGTTTGTGCATGTTAGATAAATGCTCTTCCCGTGGACTATATCCCCAGCCTAAAAGTTTACTGCATATCATGATTTGAGAAGATAAAATCAAATGTGGAGCTCTACTTTTCATAAGACACTTCCAAGAACACTTTGCTAGCATTACAATCACTGAGGCAGTGGCCAGTTTGGCTCAGGTGTTAGTTATGTACTGACGTTGTCAAGAAAGCCACATGAAGGGCATTTGGGGACCTTAAACCTGTCATGTTTAAGTGCATCTTCCTCCAGCTGGGGAAGTACAAGCTCTTGGTCCTAGCCACCTACAGTCTAGGCCAGTGGTAAACCTATGAGCTGCATGCCACAGGGAGATGTCCGTATCGTAGAAAGTTCTAAGGGTTTTGCCATCACTGGTCTAGCAAAATAAGAATGCTAGGAAGCTCTCTTTGAGCAATACATTTTCTACAAGGAATTTCATATCCCTATGAACCAGCAAACAAAGGTTGACTAATTTAGTAAGTTAAAAGAAGTCAAACTGGAGCAGCATGTGGTGCCGGGGATCGAACTACGGTCCCTGCAGATGCCCAATCTTTCCCAAGCAGACGCTTTAGACCACTGAGCCATCCCGCTGGGCTCCCTAAAATTTTGTCTATCAATATTGAGCTCTGCAATATGACCGGGGCATTTGTGGTGTAGCAAACCACAAGAGAAGTAGCTGTACAAGCAGAAGAGTTCTACCACTTGTGCCTAGTTGTCCCATTTAATTTCACCTTAAGGTACACATCAGTGCATTCCAGTACCTCAGTGTACTTGTGAAAATGGGGTTGTGGGGGTGGAATATGGAGGAGAAACAGAGGAAGATGGGTAGATGGGCAGGAAGAAGGCAGGAAATTCTTTTCCATTAAACGATTTCCAGTTCATTCGACAGATACTCTCTCTTTTGTTTTAGATGCTCCAGTCCTGCCCTCGGGGCCATAAAAATGAGTGAATAAACAAACAAAGGTTCTCAAACAAGAAAAAAAAAATTAAAAAATTCTTAAAAAAAATTTTTAGGGAGTGGAAGGCTATCTGTTAAACTTATACACGCAGCATTTTCCAAAACTTGAAACCATTCTTTCACTTATAAAGATTTGGATGAAAGCATGACTTAAGGACTGTTTAATATTTTAACATTAAAACACTCTTAAATCAGATTGAAAATGCAACCACTATAAATACTACTTTCTCTATAGCCTAGTGGATTGAGACTAGTCAGTTGTTCATAAGTGTACTTAAATGACCTTGCGTCATAACAAAAGGCAAAATCAAAATAATGCAACACATTTGTAAATTGCTCAGATGGAAGAGAAAGCTTCCAAAGTCATGATTAAATAGCAGGAGTAGCCCCCAAGTACTCCAGCTTTTTCCCGCAAGCAGTATCAAGTTTTACAAATGTGACCTCAGGACTATGCAAAAGTCATTCTAATTGAAGAATATTTGCCAGTGACTTTAACATTCTGGGACAAATTTTGGCTCAGTATGAAATTCCCTAAAGAACTGAGTCACACTCAGCAAATGGAGCCAAGTCATTTTTGGAGGTTGAATTACTCTGAGGCTCATTGACTTTTTATCTCTTCTTTTAAAATCAGTAATTTCCTTTGTTGGCTATAGACTGTCTTTTTATCCTCCTGACATTCATGGGAAGAGAACTAACTTAGAAAACTCTTTGCTAGAAAAATTCGGCAGCATATATGCTGTTCTACCCCTTAACCACCTCGGTTCCACTTGTTTGTGTGCAGTAGCCTTTCTCTAAGGGTTTACCTCATACTGGGTTTGGCCAAAGTTTCACTTAAAAAGTTAAGTATGTGCTTCTATCCTCAGGAGTTCCTCAACCTCTTTTAGTCTCCTCACCTCTTCTTTCCACAAACATTCTTATGTAGACAGTCATTTGACACCATTAAAACATCAAGGTGAAGAGCAGATAAAATGGCTTTTATGATGATAATATTAAGTTTGATTGCTGCCAAATTTATTTATTTTTTATTACTTTCAATAAGAAGCAATGAGACAGTTTCAAAACGTGTTAGTAGGACAGCTACAATAATTAATACAATGCATATTGTTGTCTTTGCAGTAGTTATTCAGAGTACAGGATGGAGACATGATAATTTTTCTAATCACTATTGGCACAAATATTGCATCTCATCGAACTAAGAGAAAGTAGTTGTATACATAGTCCAATATTCCATGATAGTAGTGGGTTACTTGCAGAACTGGCAGTGTCAGAAGCTGTTGATTTTGAGCCTTTTACAGCTCAGCATACTAATCTGGCTTTACCTTTTATCCCTTACAGTTAAACTTTTCTGCTAGGTGGTTAAAGGGAAATTAGAGCAAGACCTGTATAACAAAACATGTAACTTTTGTATCTCCCAAGGTCAGTCAAATCCCCTCAGGGTTAACGCTGAAACCATGTACAGTGCTTTGTAGAACTGTTGTCAGTGTCAGCCATCTGGATGAGTGACAGCCATTGCTTGACCAGTTTGCTCTCTGTGAAAGCCTTAGAGAATGAATTCTCTCTAGGTGACGCTTCTTAGCCCCACTATACACAATCCCTGTTCTCTGTGACCCCATATTTTCCTTGATCAGAAAATTTGGCACACCACTGAGCTATAGGCTGTTACAGTACAGGTTCTTTTATGTCCTGAGTCCTCACTGACCTTGAAGGACTAAGGCCAAAATATTGACTATCCTAGCAGCTCTTGGTTTTCTCTAATTTTTTGGTCTGTAAACTTATGTTCTTAATCCTCCAGAAGAGAAGCTTAGTGATACTATTACTCTATAACATAGGTATTTGAGCTTAACGTCATTGAGTTTCTGAATATCAAATGTCTTAGACTTAACATGGACTCAGTATTTTCCATCAACCATTGATATTCTAATAAATCCATATAGAATGTGATAAAAAAGTTACACATTTTTACACAGAAATTTAGAAACCTAAGCATATACAAAATTGTAGCAGAGCAATTCTATGGCATTTTTCATTATCTCTTATTCTTTTCTTACCATTTTCTGTTTTCTTCTAAAGCAACCATTTACTTGAGAAACAGTATAGCAATAATTGAAGTCACATTAGAAAGAGCATACACCCAAAGACTAGAATGAAAGGCCTTCCAGGCATAGTTTTAGTATTACACATTGTTATCCTCAGTGTCAAAAACCTGTTGGAGATTCTTAGGGCCATTGTCTAATTCAACTTGTGCATATGAATGCATGATTTTGCCCCTACCATGTTTCCTAACTTATTTGCTTGAAGTCTCTTCACTGTTTAACCTTTAAGTTCTTGTTTTCCATTCAGATGTGTTATGCCTCTCCATTTTTATTTCTTCTTTAGATTTTTTACACTAGGAAGACTATATGATATTTACTCATGTAGGTCTGGTTTATTTCACTTATGAGTATATCATCAAGATACATCCACTTATATATGGTGTCTTCTAGTTTATCATTCTTTATACTGAGTAATATTCCATTGTAAAAAGCACCTCTTGTTTTTCAACCGTTCTTCAGATGATGGGCATTTTGGTTGTTTCCAAGATTTGGCTATCACAAATTGTGTTACTATGAACATAGTTGCACAGATATCACTATGATAGGATGTTTTCAGTTTTTCTTGGAAAATTCGCAGTAGAGGAATGGCTGAACTGAATGGGATTTCCAGTTCTTGTTAATGAAGGAGGCTCCACACTGCTTTCCATAATGGTTGCACCAGTCTGCATTTCAACCAATATAGTAAAAAGGTTTCTTTTGACCCACAGCCTCTCCAAAATTTGCTTGTTTGATTTCTTTATGATAGTAATTCTTTCTGGGGTGAGATGGTACTTAAGTGTTGTTTTAATTTGCATTTCATGAATGGCTAGGGATGCAGAGCATTTCTTCATGTATTTATAAGCTTCTAGTGCGTCTTCCTCTGAGAAGGATGTGTTCACCTCAGATGCCCATTTCTGGATTGAGTGTTTGAATTTTGGGACCCTAATGTTTTTTAGTTCTTTATAAGTTCTATAAAGAAGACATTTGTCTGATTACTTATTAGTTAAAACTTTTTCAGAATGTGTGGTTTGTCATTTCACTGTGTTAGTAATTTCTTTTGACATGAAAAAAACTATCAGCAAGAGGAGGTCCCAGTTGTTAATTATCTCAAGTAACAAACATGCATTTTAATTTTTGTCCATGAACTGTTTGCTTACCCCAATGTCTTCAAAATTTTCTCCCACTTTCTCTCCCAGGAGATTTAGTGTTTGCCTTTTAATATTTAGATCTTTAATCCATTTTTGATTTAGTTTAGTGTATGGTGATAGACTTGGGTCAAGTTTTAGTTTTTGGCATGTAGAGAGCCAGTTTTTCCAGCACCATTTGTTAAAGAGGCTATCTTTCTTCCAGTAAGCATGTCTAGCCCCTTTGTCGAAGATAAGGTGGCTGAGTGTGTTTGTATCTACTCCTGCATCTTCTAATCTAGTGCACTGATACCCAGGTCTATTTTTTTTGACAATATCATGCTGATTTTATCATAGTAGCTTTGCAGTATAATTTTAATCCAGGAATTGCAATTCCCCCTGGGTTATCTTTGTTCCCCAGGATTGTCTTTGCTATTATAGGTCTTTTCTGCTTTCAAATAAATTGTAGAAATTATTTCTACAGGTCTGTGAGGTATGTTGATGATATTTTGATAGGAATTGCATTAAATCTGTATAACAATTTTGGGAGTATGACCATCTTCACAAGGTTGGTTCTTCCTATCCAGAAGCAGGCAATATATTTCCATTTTCTAAAGTCTTCTAGGATCTCTCTTTTCAGAATACTGTACATTTGATTGAATAGGTCTTTTACTTCTTTAGTTAGAATAATATCTAAGTAGTAAATTTTCCATGGTGTTATTGTAAAAAGTATTCTTTATGTAATTTTCCTCTCCGTGTGTTTGTTATCTTTGTAGAGGAATGCTATCAACTTTTGGGTGATGACTTTGTGTGCTGCTATGCTGCTGAATTTGTGCACTAATTCTAGTAGATTGTTGGTGGAGTTTTTGAGGTCTTCGAAATAAATTATCTTGTCATCTGCAAATAATGATAATTTAACTTCTTCTTTAACTATTTTTATTCTTTTTATTTCTCTCTCTTGTCTAAGAATTGTAGCTAATAATTCCAGAACTCTATTGAATAGGAGTGGTGATAGAAGACATTCTTGTCTTGTACCATATCTGATAGTAAAAGACTTCAATTTTTCCTCATTTAGAATGATGTTAGCCATTGTATTGTCATAGCTGGTTTTTATCAGATTGAGGTAGACACTCTTTATTCCAATTTTCTGTAGGACTTTGAACATCACTGAGTGTCTGACTTTGTCAAAAGCCTTTTCTGGGGCTGGGGAGATGACCCAGAAGTCTAAAGTGCCTGCTTGGGCAAGTTTAGACAACCACAGGGACTGTGGTTTGATCCCTGGTACCACATGCTGTGCCAACCCCACCCAGGGCTCTGGGTGGGCAAGTATCTGCTGCCAAATTTACTACTGAGAAAATGTTCTACACCACGTAGTTGTACTTGTTTATTTGGATTACTTAGTATAGCTATCTTGCTCTTTCCCTATGCACCACATATTTATATGTATCACATGTTTAAGTCTTTACTTTTATTGTTTCAAATACTCAAAGGTCATTCAAACTTTTTGACTGAGCTAATTTATTTGAGAGGTTTGTGGTACTAGAAATTTGTTCAAAATATACTTGTCTTCTTCCTTCCATGAGGAAAAATAAGGAATCACCTACAGTAACCCACTTTTTTTTCTTTAGAGGTGGAGAATGTATATACATGGTGAATTCTCTGAGTAATAACAGTGTTACACATTCCCTGAATTAAAATATACATGGCACTATTTATTAAGGAAGCTTGGTATTATATTGAATATTAGATATTAAATCATGAGTATTGCTTTAACTATGTAGTGGGGCAATCAAATATAAGACAACTTAGTTTTATCTTGTGAAGAAGGTCAAGATAAAAACAAGTGGTTTGAATTTTTTGAGTGATTCTACTTTATAGCAGGTCACAGATACTACACTGTAGGTATGTGTGGGTAATCCATAAGGAGAACACCCGTTTTCAAATCTCTGGCTTCTCATTCTCTGTCTCTAAAGCTTTTTGTTTTAACTTCCCAGAGTGTGGGACTGCAGACATGCATCACTATCGTGAAGAGAATTTTAGAGGCAGTATTTCTCAGTGACACTGAATTTTAGATCGATGATTACAATCCTATTATGTAGGAATGAAATTACATAGAGGGAAGGTTTCTGGTTGCATATTGTGGAATATATAAGAAATGTGACTGTGTTTAAGTAGATAGGAAAAAGAAGAGTCTAACCTATCCCTTATCTGATGTTCTTTCTTCTCGGTGTTATTCTAGTGATGTCCCATGGCCAACAGAATACACTCCAGTGTCTAGAAATATGTAAAAGTCTAACTCTCATGATCCACACTAGATTTACCACATGAATGCATGCAATTGAATAGGTTCTCCAGGTGATTTAAACCTCATTAAGGCTTTAAAAATTCTGCTCTATAACAAGCTGTGTCCTAGAATCTTTAGCTCTGTGTGCCGTGTAGATATGTTGTATATTAAGGCCACAAGGGCTGCTTTTTCATAGTTCCTGTCTATTTATTGTCTGAAGTTTATTTTCTGGTCTTTACATTGTAACACGGACATTTCCTCTCCATTGCCCCTACCACTCTGGAAATGAATCTAGGATAGTACTCTGAAATTTGCAGGTATAAAAATGGAAAAGAACTAGGAAAGACGGATGTTGTTTTTTCACTGACATGATCTGCCTTCTTTTTCTAAGCCAGAGGGTATAATCTAGGAAAATGCCAATCAGACTGCTTAAAATTCAGATTCTCTGTGGATGTTGCTGGAGTATTGCTCTCTATTTCCTTTACTCACAGCCTATAAGAGGATATCCAGAATCTCATGCAGCAACATCTTCCCTAGGAGGTAATTTTCTCTGGAAATGTCTCTAGTAGTATGCGTTTCACTGCCATGAGCTTTGTATTTCTCTCTGTTTCCCTAATGAGTTCTGAACCTGTAAGAGTCTCAGGGAAGACAGAAAGAGCTGAGACGGATGGTGCAGTTTCAAGGCCAACTGTCTCTCCTGGCTACTGCAGCTGAAATAAACAAGTTGCTTTCTATACTCAGGACTGAAATGATCAGCAGTGTGGGAAGAAATCCTGATGGCTTGTTCCTGAGTCTCTTGCAATTTCTGCAAGATACCAACCACTCTAGGATCAGGATGTGCTACTGTTCTTTGGTATTTGGTTCCATTTCTGAATTCCCCTAGTCTTCAAGGTTTTAATTTTTCTCTTTTGTTGGGTGGCAAGACCATACAATCCCCTACCTATGTGCCTAAAGTTAATGTGCAGCTTTCTCCTAATAGCGAGCTAGGGCTATAACAACAGAATGCTTAAAACGTGAAGACAAATTAAAATTTTGGAAGCATGGCTAAACTCATGAACAAATATCCTAGTATATGTTACTTTTTTGTGTGCAATTTTGGAGATGAATTTAGAGCCACTGTTATATTTGTATCCTTCTATTTTCAAATTTTGTAGCCTGATCTTGCTAAGTTTCTCCGTCTGGCTTTATCTTGTCATTCTCCTGTCCCAGCTTCTAGAATAGTTGGGAAGACAGGCAAGCAAAACTGTATGAGTCTTTATTACATATTAAAAACAAAGCAAAATGAAGCAATAAGCACTGTGACTTCAAAATGCCAATAATTCTTCACAGCTGTCACCGAGCATTTATATTTTGCCTAGTGTTGTAGTGTATACTTATTCTTGGTACTTGAGTATCAGATGCTTAAAGTCTCTTGTGTATCTTTCGATTTTCTCAGAATCCTTGATCAGTGTTTTTCTAAAAGCGCACAGTCTCATTGGGGTCAATACATAAAACACACTAAATAGTAGAATAAAGAAGAGAAATGAGTCAAGGAGTTTAGGTTCTCTGATTTTTTAAAACACTTGACAGAAATCCAAACTTAGAGAGAACAACAAATGTCTCTGTGATGTTTTCAGTTAATCACAAGCAGGCCTTGGAAGAGAAGGGCATTCAAACCCTTTCTGACATGACAAATTTGTTATGCTGAGTTTGAGATGTGGAGACAGTCAAGTGGAAAAGCCCACCCAGAATGTCAGGCAAGACAACAAGTTTAGGGCTTTGGGATCTGGATGTCACTGGCATGTGTGCATCCTAGCTCATTCATTGAGAGAAGATCTTTGTATACAGAGAGTAGGAGATGGGTCAAGGCAGGACCCCTTCCCCAGAAGTGCTAAGGGACAAGTGGTTGAAAAGAAGCCTGTGATGACAGCTGAAAGGTAGCACTGGGCAGAGAAAGGAAACTCTTGATAGAGTGCTGTCACAGCAGTCTCTCATACTCTTCCACAGCAAGGTGCTGTGGGTGTTCTGATGCTGGCTTTCTGCAAGGGGGCCTTCTTCCTCCTGGATATGCTTTCATTCTCAGTTTCACTTTTACTCTCCATTCCTCCAAGAAGGAACTAAATGAGTGGATCTTCCGCTCCTTATTGACTTTTACTTATTTTTATTCATTAATTTCCACAAATGATATACTTTTAAAAATAAATAATTACTTAATAAAGACACAATAAATATGACAGGTAAAGAAACAGCTGAAGAGAAAAATTGGAATGTGGGAAAAGAGAAAAGAAAGAATGAGAAAATGTATACATACAAGATACTTAAAAGAATTATACTACTTGAACTCCACAGCAGAGAGGGATGGTCAGTTTGGAACCCAGCAGAGTGTAACATCAGCAGAGAGGCCCAATTTGCGATCCTGCAGTGGAACTCCCTGTAGAGCAGTTGGGTGTTAGACCCAGTGAACTAATCCAGGATGAGAACATTTAGACAGTGGGGCACAGTGGGTTCACTTACATGGACCAAATCAGGAAGAAGTTGAGCACAGCAGCCAGACCCATGCCAGGCCCAGCTGGTTGAGTTTGAGTTTGGTAGATCCTAACCTAGTGAGCTAAGGGATACTGCTAGGTCCAGTGAGACACAGATCTAGACCTAGATGTTTCTGTGGAAGCATACTTTTGAGACAGAGGTGGCAAAGGTAACTAAGGTGGACTATTCTGCCTGGAAGAGTCCAGGTACATCAAGCGGAAGTGACCAGACTGAACTCAGGGGAACTAATTTAAATACAAATTCCTAATTTAATGTCTGCTTAGCTATATAGTCATGCTACTTGCTTTTATGCTCAAAAATACAAACCCATTAATTAGAAAAATTTGTCAATTGTTAAATCTCACTGCCTACTATTAGTGTTGCTAACTGTATCACTACAAATAGAAAACTATATTTACCTTAACCACATGTTCTCTCTTCGGTAATAGTATCAGGAGGTTCTTGGGTAATAGCGCACCAAAGCTTTACACTGGATGACAGAGGAAAGTGCCAAACAGAAAACAATATCTCATTCTCAACTGAGAGTGTAAAATCTTGGGACACACACAAAGGAAAAATCTCTGACACAGAAGAGATACCTAAAGTAACAGACTTTATAGAGAGATGCTATGATCACAGTAATATAGCTAAATACTTCAAAACTTTCACAAAAACTATGACAAAAATCAAAATAAAGAGTTGCTTCTGAAATATAAATTGCAAAGATAAGGAGCAAAAGGTATTCTCAGGTTCCTCATCTCACCCAGAAAATGCAGGAGACACTAGCACTGAAGAAATTGGAAGTGACATGCCTGAAATATCTGAAATAATAGCATCTGAAGTAAAGAAGCAACTGCAGAAGACTATGAAGAAAATTAGATCAGAAATAATTTTCCAAAAGAAATAATCTTCCAAGTAAGGGCCAGGGAGATAGCTCAGTAGAATAAGTGCCTGCCTGGTAAATACAGGGCCCTGAGGAAGTACCATCGCTAGTACCATCAAAAAAGAAAGAAAAAGGGGCTGAGGAGATAGCTCAGTGGAATGAGTGAATGAGTACTTGCCTGGCAACCACAGGGTTCTGAGTCCTATCCTTGTTACCCAAAAAAAATCTGATACTAAAGTGGAAAAAGAAATGACAACTATAATGAAAAAAGTACTAAGTACTTCTAAAGAAGACAATGATATAAAAAAAGAGGAGATTAGAAAAATGGTGGTTAGCTTGAATGAACAATATAGAAAAGAAATAAAATGCATGAAGCAGATTTAAAGAGACACTCAGGGGATTAAAAAAATAAAAGTTGGCAAAACCACTTGAATGAAAGTGAACATAGACTTTCAGAACTTGAAACCACTGTTACAGCTAGTGAAAGGTAAGGAATGATCTCTTAAATACAATTATGATCAGGTAAAAAATAATTCAACAGCTGTAAGACAAGGCAAACATAAACAACGTAGGACTAATAGTCAGCAATGAGATAGAAGGAGTCAATACAAATGGCATAGAAAGAATACAAGCAGAAATAATAGCAGAAAGCTCCCCAAACGTGGGGAAACAATTGGACGTTCAGTTAACTGAGGCACATAGAACTCCACATAATATCAAGCCAATTAAAAGCACACCTAGGAATATAATAATCAAGATCCCAGAAATTCAGCGCAGGAATAGCAGAATAAAAGCTTTTAGAGAAAGAAACAAATCAAATTTAAAGTAAAACTCATCAGAATAATGGCAATTTTTTTCTCAAAAGCTATCAAGGTAGGAAGAGCATGGAGCAGAGTATTTCAAGTCCTACAAGAAAGAATGTCCAATCCAGACTGATATGCCCTGAAAAACTCTCTTTCAAGTTTAATGGAGGCATGAAATACTTCCACAATAAAGAACAACTAAAGAATTTTATGCTGATCAAGCCATGCAGAGTACTAAAAGATATTCTAGAAATGGGTCAAATTCAATATAAGTCCAAGAATAAGAATGCAAAAAACCCACCAAATGGGGCAAACAGTTAACCATGGGGTGGGGGGAACAGCTAACGAACAGCAGGAAAAAAAACATGACAAACAGGAGTCAATATATATCAATTATAATCATTAATGTGAATAGACTCAATTCACCAAGTAAAAGAAATAGATTGACAGAATGGATTAAGAACAGAATCCAACAATATGCTGTATACAAGAAACACATTTAACTCATAAAGAAATTCATAGGCTGAAAGTGAAAAGATGGAAAATAGTACTACACATCCCAGGACCTCACAAAAATCAGGGGTAGTAATACTTTTTTGCACAAAATCTGAACTTCAAAGAAAGAGTGATCCAACAAAATAAAGATGTCCACCATATACTGATAAGAGGAAAAATATAACTGGAAAAGATGATAGTCATAAATATGTATGCACTAAATATAGGAACACACATCTACATAAGAAAAATTTTAATGGACATGAAAATTTAACATCCCTTATTACAATCTTAACAGGGGACTTTAACACCCCCTTATCTCAAACAGATAGTTCCAACAGACAAAATATTAGCAAAGAGGAGCAGAACTGAAACAAATCTTTGAACAAATGGACTTGGTGTACATACACAGAGTGTTCCAGCCAACAGCATCTGAATACACATTCTTTTCAGCTGCATATGGAATACTTTATATAGACTATATATTAGTCCATGGGTCAAGCTTAAGTGTATGCAAGAAAACATAAATTATCCCATATTATCTGACCACACTGCAATCAGACTAGAAATTAATGATGAAACCACAAAACACCCATAAACCTGTGGAAATTAAATAACACCCTCCTCAGCAACCAATGAGTTACAGATAAAATTAAACATGAAATTAAACAATATCTACAATCCAATGAAAATTTACTCCCAACTTGTCAGAATTAGAAGGATGCAGTTCCTAAAGGGAAATTTATAGTGGTGAACTCACATATTAGTAAATCAGAACAAGAATAAACACCCTAATGCTGCACCTCAAGCATCTCCAAAAAAGAAAGACAAACACAGCCCAAACTCCAAAGATGGAAGCTAATCATAAAGATTAGAGCAGAAATTAGTGTCACTGAGTCAAAGAAATCAATACAAAGAACTAATGAATCAAAACATGGTTCTTTGAAAGATTAAATAAAACTGATAAACCCATAGCTAACCTCATCAAAAAGAGGAAAGAAAAAACTGAAATTCAAGCAATAAGTAATGAAAGAGAAAAAGTACTGCAGACCCTGTGGAAATTCAGCAGATCATCAATAGCTACTTTGAAAATATTTACTCACACAGAACTGAAGACACAGAAGAAGAAATGGACAGAATCCTAGAGTGGTACAAATTACCAAAACTGAATCAAGAAGATATAAGAACTCTGAAAACCCAGTAACAGCCAACGAAATTGAAAATGTAATTAAAAACAATGAAAGGGCCAGCCAAATAGCTGCTATGTTGATCATTTCCCCAAGGTGTGCTGAGTTGGCAAATGAGACTGGGCATGGTGGCACATGCCTATAATCTCAGCTGCTGGGAGACTGTACGCAAGGCAGATTAGTATGAA
Source organism: Myocastor coypus (assembly GCA_004027025.1). NCBI lineage: Eukaryota > Metazoa > Chordata > Mammalia > Rodentia > Myocastoridae > Myocastor > Myocastor coypus. The sequence goes on along the minus strand of PVJA010016258.1, from coordinate 28,550 downwards.
TCCAATTTAGTAATGAGACCATGAACACCCTATAGACCCTTCCTTAATAAGTACAAAGACAAACAAACAAACAAAATATTATCAACAAATAAAATGCCAGGTCCAGATCAATTCATAGATGAATGCTGTAAGAAATTTAGAGATGATTTAATATCCATACTCTTCAAACTCTTCAGTGAAATTAAAAAGGTAGCAGTACTCCCGAAGTCATTCCTGAAGGCAAGTATCATACTGATACCCAAACCAGCAAAAGATTCAACCAAAAAAGAACACTACAGACCAATCTCCTTCTTCAAGGTAGATGCACAAAAAAAAAAAAAAAAAAAAAAAAAAAAAAAAAAAAAAAAAAAAAAAAAAAAAAAAAAAAAAAAAAAAAAAAAAAAAAAAAAAAAAAAAAAAAAAAAAAAAAAAAAAAAAAAAAAAAAAAAAAAAAAAAAAAAAATCAATAAAATCCTAGAAAATAGAATACAGCAACTCTTCATGAAGGTTGCCCACCTTGACCAGGTAGGATTCATCTCATGAATTCAGGATGGTTTCACATACACAAATCTAAAAATATAATAAACTATCAATAGACCCAATACCCAAAACCACGTGATCATCTCGATTGATGCAGACAAGGCTTTTGACAAAGTCCAACACTCATTCATGTTCAAAGCCCTACAGAAAATTGGAATCGATGGGTTATACACCAACCTGATAAAAACCATCTATGACAGTCCAACAGCTAACATCATTTCAAGTGGGGAAAATCTGCAATTTTTTACTCTCAAATCTGGTACAAGACAAGGATGTCCTTGATCACCATTTCCATTGAATATAGTTCTGGATTCATTAGTTAGAGCCATTAGGGAAGAGAGAAAAATAGAAGGAATAATAGGTAAAGAAGAAGTTAAACTATCATTATTTGCAGTTGATGTGATACTCTACTTGGAAGACCCAAAAACTCCAACAACAAGCTTCTAGAATTAATAAAGATATTTACCAGCATTGCAGGTTACAAACTAACATCCAAAAAATCAATACTATTTCTCTACACAAGCGACAAATACATTGATAGAGAAATTAGAAAAAAATAATTCCCTTCATAATAGCATCCAAAAACAAAGAAGAAATGCCTACAATTAATCTGAGGAATTAAAAGATCTTTACAATTAAAATTATAGTACTCTGAAAGAAAGGGACTGAAGAGGATTTCAGAAAGTGTAAAGACGTTTCTTGCTCTTGGATAAGAAGAACCAACATTGTGAAAACCGGCATACTCCCAAAACTGTTACAAAAATTTAACTCAATCCTTGTAAAAATACTACGAGCATACCACACAGATCTAGAAAAAGCATTCATAAAATTTATTTGGAATCAGAAAAGACCTAGAATAGCAAAGTCAGTCCTGGACAACAAATGCAAAGCCAGAGGCATTATAATCCTTGACTTGAAATTATACTACAAAGCTACAGTGTTAAAATCAACATGGTTAAGCCGGGCGTGGTGGTACACGCCTGTAATCCCAGCACTCGGGAGGCTGAGGCAGGAGGATCGATGTGAGTTCAAGACTAGCCTGGGCTACAAAAGTAAGCCCAAGGCCAGCCTGAACTGCATAGTGAGACCCTGTCTCAAAAAGACAAAAAAAAAAAAAAAAAAAAAAAAAAAAAAAAAAAAAAAAAAAAAAAAAAAAAAAAAAAAAAAAAAAAAAAAAAAAAAAAAAAAAAAGTCAACATGGTACTGGAAAAAAAACAGTACAATCAAACAAACAAGAAACAACAGACCTATGGATCAATGGAACAGATTAGAAAGTGCAAATAGAACTATAAACACATCAGCTATTTTCTTTTGACAAACTGGCTAAACACATTCACTTGGAGAAAGCTTCTTTAACAAATGGTGCTGGACCTAGGACTGCCCTGCTACAATTTTGTATATGATTAGATTTCTGAATTTCTGTGTAAAAATGTATAATTGTTTTTAATCACATTCTAAAGGGATTTATTAGAATATTAATGATTGTTGGAAAATACCAGTTCCATGTTAAGTCTAAGCTTCTCTTCTCAAGGGTTAACAGCTTAAGTTTGCAGAACAAGAAATTAAAATAAAAGAAGGGCTACAAGGATAGCCAATATTTTGGCCCTAAGCCCTCTAAGTCAGTGAGGTCACAGGACATAAGAGAATCTGTACTGTCTTTGGTATTCCAAATTTTCTGTTTAAGGAGATTATAGGGCCACAGAGGTAAGGGATTGGTTATGTATAGTGTACCTAAGGAGAATCACCTAGAGAGAAAACTTTCAGGCTTTCACAGAGAGCACAGAGGTCAAGCAGTGGCTGTGACTCATCCAGATGGCTGACACTGACAAAAGTTCTACAAAACACGACATAGTTTCAGGATAAATTCTGAGGAGATTTGACCGACCTTGTCATATACAAAAGTTACACTATCTTGATACATAGGTCTTGCTTTAACTTGGCCTTAACTATCCAACAGAAAATTTCATCCACAATGTATAAACAGTAAAGCCGCATTAAGATGCTGAGCTGTAAAAGGCTCAAGTCAGCAGCTTCCAACATTGCCAGTTCTGATGATAACCCACTACTGTTATGGACTATTGGACTATACATACAGCTACTTTCTCTTAGTTCAATGAGAAGAAAGATTTATACTAATAGTGTTTAGAAAAACTATCGTGTCTGCATCTTGTACTCTGAGCAACTACTATGAAGACAACAATGTGCATTGTATTAATTATTGTGGCTGTCCTACTAATGCGTTTTGAAGCTTTCTCATTGTTAAAATTAAAAAAAAATAAAAACAAACAAAAAACACAATTGTTGCTGGAATAACTGGCTGTCCACATGTCAAAAACTAAAACTGAACCTATTTCTATTGACATGCACTAAGCTAAATTGAAAATGGATTAAAGAGCTAAACATTAAAAAATAAACATGTTTTTATGAACATCTGTTTTCTTTTCCATTCTCTGGAATGATAAACATCTTAAAGATATAGGGTAGTCAAACAATTCATGAATAAAAATCTGACTGCATGTGAAATACTTCAGAAAATCTACAACTGTAACTTCTTCTTATTGAGAAGTTTCTGGACATCAAAAGAAAAAGACAACCTAAAAATTTGGAAAAACAATCCTTACAAAGTAATCATTCAGATAAAGATCATCTATCTGGAATCTATAAATAACTAAAAACAATTTAGGACCCCAAAATTTAAAGGCCCAATCCAAAAATAAACACCTGAAATGAATATATACTTCTCAGAGGAAGAAATACAACAGGCAAATCAATACCTGAAAACTGCTCCACATCACTCACCATTCAAGAAATGCAAATTGTAACAACACTTAGATGCCATCTCATCCAGGAAGAATGGCTATCATAAAGAAATCAACTAATAACAAATTCTGGAAAGGCTGTGGGGAAATAGGAACCCTTCTCCACTGCTAGTAGAAATGTAATCTGCTACAAATACTATGGAAAATCAATGTGGAGACCCCTTAAAAAACTAAGATTGGAAATCCCATTCAATCCAGCTATTCCCTTCTGGGTATTTTCCCAAAAGAACTGAAACATCATATCATACTGATCTATGTGCACCCATATTGATAGCAGCACAATTTGTCATACCCAAATCTTGGAAACAACGAAAATCATCTGAGGAATGGATCAAAAAGATTTGCTAATTTTATATGATGGAGTATTACTAAGCTATAAAGAAAGACAAACGCAAAGCCTTCATAGACCTATAGATTCAACCAGATATTATACTCATAAGTGAAATAAAACAGATCCACATGTCTAAATATCATAGTGTCTCCCTAGTGTAAGAACATGAAAGAAATAAAACCTGAAAGGTATAACAGTTATAGAAAAATGCAAAGAAATGGAACTTAAGGATTAAACAACAAAGATGAGAGAAAGGAGAAAACGTAGGGGAAAAAAGGTAGGGGTAAAAACATGCAAGTACTTATGCAAGACCACTGAACTGATTTCCATCAGTTTTTTAATTTATTTTTATTTATTTATTATAATTTATTATTTTTTTTATTTTAGGCAAGGGTGTACAGGGTGTTCAGGGTCAGGGCCCCAATACTAGATCAGACTTGTAGAGATTTGCCTGTTTACAGCCTCCCAAGAGCTGAGATTGTATGCAGGCGTCACCACACCCAGTCTCAATTGCTGTTTCAGCCTGTCCTGGGGCAGGCAGGATGGCGATGTGTAGAGCCAGCTCAGCAGGCCCAGGAATTGAATCCCCATCCCCTGCCCCTGCCACTAGACGCTTTAATCCACTGAGCTATTTGGCTGGCTTCTCACTTATTTTATCTTATTTTCCTTGTTTATTTGAGATATCTCAAAACCTTTATAACCTTCACTTGGCCAAACTAAACTCATGATCATGATTTTTGAAATGGTTCCTTTTTCACTGTTTTCTATTTCCAGTGCCAAACACAATTATCCATGTGATACTACAACAAGGGGAGTTGAAACTCAGCCTTAGAAAATGTTTCTTTCATCCCCATATCAAATCTATAACCAACAGTTGTCTATTGAAGGTTCCTACTTGTATGAGAATCTTGAAGTTTAATTGCCAATGTGCTAATATTACGCTTAAAACTTGGTATATTGCCTCAGACTCTCACGCACTCTGCAGTGGAACTTCTGGAAGCTGATTGGACTTGGGGACACTCTGTTCATCAACAGATTGACCAATGATGAGTTTGCAGTTCAATGTGCTATGAGCAGGTGGGGCCTGGTTGGACATGGCTCACTGGGATCATGGCCTGGAGAGGTTCACCGCTCTTCTGGGATGCTCCATTTATGCTCTCTGTTTCCAGGCTGCATGACATGAGAAGCCTTTGTCTATATCATTCTGCCATGATATTTTGCTTTGGAGCCACCTGAGTGTGGACTAAAATGTGTAACAAACCAAGCGCTCAGGTAAACCTCTTGTCCTTTAAGTTGTGGGTGTTGGCCATTGTTTACCAGTAATGAGAAACTAAAACAGCTCTTAGGAGGTGTGACCTCCACTATTTTCTTGGATTGGAGTAACCACCCTGATAAAATGGTTTAAGATCATGGGTTTGTGTCCTTTCCATCTCTCACTGGATATGGTCTTGCTTCTTCTTTTAAAGCTACAAGTCAATGTAGCTTTAAAAGAACCATCTTGGAAACGGATTGGACCTTCGTCAAACACCAAGCCTACTGTCACTTTGATCTCACAATTCTCAATCTGTTAATTGTGCAAGGCTTTCCTTATCATTACTTGATAAAAATTTAAGTAATAACATTTCCTAGCATTTGTTACTTTCATTCATTATTATGTTTTTGTCAATTGTTATGTTAAGCTAATGTTTCAAAGCCTGTTAACAAAAATACCACGGAGTCAACTTTCCAAATCTGATCAACGCTGAGATTCCAGTGCCTAGCACAGGTACCTCAGGTCCAGTAAGGATGAATACTATGAATGAATATCAGGAATGAACTGGAACTATGTCACACGCACAAAACTGCCCTCACAAAAATGTGTAGCTTTCCAAATGTGGAAGTAAAATACAAAATTGAACTAAGAGTTTCTGATGGTAGGCTAGAATTTCAAAAGAATTTGCACTGAAAAATTCTGAAAATAATTTGCAGTGAATTTGTTTCTTTCTGGAAGGGGGAAATGAGGCAAGACAGTCAGAGATAGGAAACTGTCAATTTGCCAATGATCTTAAACAAAACATCAGAGTATACAGTGGGAAATCAAAAAAGCAAGAATAGGAACATCATCAAATGTCAAATATCCTGTAATGTAATGCCAGCCTCAGCAGTCTGGACTTCATAAACAGGAGCCACAGGGTACATGGCAGTGGTAGGTAGGAAAGGTACTACATTTCATCCCAGTAGCATCAAATCTAGACATGGGTACTGCAGCTGGCAATTTTTTTTTTAATCACTGAAAGCTCTAAAAGTTTCACCATCATTGTGTTAGCCATGTTCTTCTACTAGACTTGCATAAAGCTGATTTGAATGAGAAAAGGAACCCAGGAGAGCCGCCTGGGTTTCTCTATGAAAGACCCCTCAGAGATCAGTGGCCACACAAATCTGTCTTTAGAGTCCCATGGACCACATATGCAGTACCGAGAGAGATATTTTAAAAAAACAAAGCTTACTAAAATGAATTTACTCTCTCTCACAGTCTTCCAAGTTATTTCTTAAAATTAATAAGTGTGTTTAAAATACAAAGTAACACGGTTTGTATGTGTAATGTCCTGCAAACACCTCTTCCGCTACGTGATCAAAATTTGGAGGCTGCAGTTGTCCCATGGATTCATGTTAGAATGAAAACTAAAACTAACTTAAGCCTTTAGAATTGTGGAGGAAAACACAGGCATGTATGCCAGCATTCACACACACACACACACACACACACACTCAACGCGTCAAAACTATAAATGGAAGACCCTAAAATTTTTCATATTTTAAGGTACTGGAATCTATTTGATTTATGCATACATTGAATATTAGTAATAATTTCCTACTCATTGGTTTTTTTTTATATTGGATATTTTAAATATATTCATCAATTTCATCCTTAGCTATCTGGATAATAGAAATCTCACCTTAATCTTCATCGAAGACACAATGATTGTAAGACTTTGAAAACTGAAATAACCATCATAAGCTCACACAGTTAATAAATGTTAAACCTAGAATTTTTGTTCCATTCTCTTACTCAAAAAAGACATTGGAAAATTACCAGTGAATGAGTGTCCTGTTTTCTTGGAACATGTGTTGTAGAAGGTAGAAAACAAATGTACAATCTGCAAGAAATTAAATTACCAAACAACTTGTATTTATGGGTATATGTAGCCTTTGATGATAAAAATCAGGGTAAAGGCATCGGTAGAGGAGAGATTTTGATCAGTTTTGGTAGAGTGATAAAGTCCTATTTCTTGCCAAGTAATATCGAATTGAACATCAAATGCCATGGCATCCAAGCCTCCCATCGGTCTTAAGCAGAAGCATTCTAACTAAATATCCTTGCAATGAAAGTAGAGACCTGTTCCCATCATTAAAGGCGTGGTCTGAGCACTGCAGCCCAGGTGAGAGATACAAAGTGGGCCTGAGGTGTTGGTTATTGAGGCATAGATAGTAAACATTCTTGCGGCTATAGTAAAAGGTTTGAATTTGATTTGTTAGAGAAATGGGAAGCTATGGGATCATTTTTTGCTAGGCGGCTACTGTGATTTATGTGAGCTGATAGGGCACAGGGAAAAGGAGCAAAAGAGCAAAACAGGGAGACTAAGTAGAAAGCCATTTACAGGAAATCCAGTGGCTGAGAGTAGGGTGTAGAAATGGAGGTGCTTAGTAGAACAATCTGGAACTTTGCTGACTTGACTGAGCCTCAACCCTTGTGTTCTTCCCCACAATCTTTTCATTCATTCCTTGATCTACTACTATAACTATAATGTAAATGCTCATCCTTAGATGCTCATAATAATACAATGTCTGGTCATTATTGTGTCCTTATGGGACCCTCTAACTTATTTTTTATTTCATTCATTAAAAAATTCTCAACTCTTCATACCACTGCTGCTGATTAAAAACATCATAATTCTAAAAAGAGGTCTTAGATATAGACTTTTTTCTTCATTATTTTAAGAGTAATCATATTCATTCCTGGCTCTGTGCCTTTCTTACATGCTGACTGACCTATTCTAGGAACTATCTCCTATTTAAAAGTGATTGTCTCTCAGAGTCCAATTAGAGTTGCCTTAAATTTCTCTACCAAATACTCTCACCTTTGACCCTCTGGATAATTATCAGTAAAATTCATTCCAGAACTAAAGTTATGATATTTTATAACTATGAATTTCAAAATGCATACTCATACACATCTTTATGAATATATTTACTCATTTATTTTGAGAAGCATTTACCAAAATTTTACTATGTGCCAAGCATTTCTTTAGGCATGCAATAGATCTTGTGTGTGTGTGTGTGTGTGTGTTTGTGTACTTAGGGCAAGGGTGTACAGGGTGTTCAGGGTCTCACTATTAGATTGGACTCTAGTGGTCCACCTGTTTACAGTTTCTCAAGAACTGGGATTACAGGCAGGTACCACCATGCCCAGTCTCAATTGCTGTCTCAGGTATCCCAGGGATGGAGCTAGCACAGTAAGTCTGGGAATGGAACCTGCTTGCACGTGCTTTAATCCACTGAGTTATTTGGCTGGCCCTAAGCAATAGATCTTATATCTAGGTGAAACAGTATTATTTTGTGACAGTTATTTGATTGTATCAACTTGAGTAAGAAGCATCTAAGTAAAATGGCTCAGCATAGTTTTGGGTGTGAAAGACCCACCCTCAGGAGAACTTCCTACAGAATAGTGTGAAAGGGAAGTAAAGAAGGAAGGGTTAGTGCAGTTTCTTGAGGAGTGCCAGCCTTCACCTTGGACATCACCTCCCAGCTTCCTGCACAGACCTTCAACCTGGGCCTCCTGATACCAACTCCCATGGGACACTGCAGTGAGTTCCAGCCCTTCAACCAGATCCTTGAGACTTCCAATGAGCAGAAAGCCCATTTGCACTCATCTACACCTGACTCTCGGTGGCCATTGTAAGCTCTTCTTGTAAATTCTTATGTATTTGCATATCTGATATTAAATCTGTTTCCCCTAGTAAGCACTGACTGCTATATTTTTAAATAACTTAAATGAACTATAGTATATAATAAAATGCACTGATTTTAAATGAATATTTCCTAAGTTTTGACAAATGTTGATACTGTTAATATGCCACAGCAAAAATGTGAAATATTTCCAATATACCCAACGTTCAAAAATAGCTCTGTGCACTGTAATAGTCTTATCTTCACTCCTGTGACATCTGGCACTTTCCCATATCCATAGCTTAGCTGTATGTTTTAGAATTTGAAATAAAAGAATCATACTTTATAACCCCTTTAATTGTGCCTTTTTTCTTTGGCATTATGTCTACTTTGTGTGAATCTGTGTGTCTTTAGCAAACCGTGCCTTTTTATAGCTTAGTATTCTTTCATTGTATGTACCTTTACTTATTTGTTTAATCAGCTTTTGGTAAATATTTGGTTGGTTTCCGGCTTTGGTAAATAAAACTTTTATAAACATTTATGTAAAATATTTTTATGAAGAAATGTTTTTATTTTTCTTGATTTAAAGCTATTAGCAAAATTTCTTATTTATGGAGAATTTGTATTTTTAAACATGTAAGAGTCTTTGAGCTGCTCCATACCTGGCTGTGCTATCTTGCATTCCTGTGAGCAATGCATGATGGTTCCAGTTGTTCAAAATCCTTGCCCACACCTGACATTGTCACTTCTTTTTATTCAATTCTATTTTAACTTGAGTAAAAACCAAACGAAAAACATAGAAAAAAGATACAGAAATAGTTCAACATGTAACAATATATGTGTTACTGTAGTGGTTCATACATTGTGTCAACTTGGCTGGATGACTCAGCAGCCGTTCCCTGTTGGTGGGAGCCCCGCCCTGGAGTACAATTGGTTCCTCCCTGGAGCATGACCAGGGCCTGCCTAGGGTATGATTGGCTCCTCTATAGCGCAGGATCAAGGGCCCAGGCTGGGGTATGATTGGTTTCGCCATAGGGCACAGTGGGCCCACGTCAGAATGACTGAGCACCAAGAGACTGAGGAAGGAGTCAAGACTTCACTTCATGGGAGAAGCTTCAGTCTTCTCATTCAGCCTGGACTTCATCATCTGGCTTGCAGCACAGACTCTTTAGCCTCCAGCCTGGATCCTTCGCCATCTGTTGCAGACTTTTTAGTGTCCATTACAGACACTTCAGTTTTCCAGTGCAGATCCATCAGCCTACAGATAGAGTTACACGGAGCACTGCAGTGAAGTTCAGACCTCAGGACTGAATTCTTCAGTGTGGAGTGTGCAGATGCCCTCAGCACGCTTCTTCATCAGACTCTGTGGCTGACTATTGTAATCCAATCTTATAATTCCTTAAATACTGTATATTTTGTGTTAATATCCATTCCTTATATTATATCTGTTCTGTTCCTCTAAGTAAAACCCTGACCAATACAGTTATAGATTTTCAAAACTGGAATAGTTTGTTAAGAATGGTTGTTATGTTATCTATTTTTGTCATCAAATCTGTTGCTTATATTGACAGATATAGTTATCCAAGATTGGAAAATAATTGAATATTAATACTTGTTTTCAAGAATTTTAATTATTTCCTTGTCTTTTGTTCAAAATTTTATTTTAGAGTACAGTAATTGATAAGACATAATGGTATGCATTTTTAAGACCATGATGAGATGTATTCAGTCATGGAGTTGTGTGTGTGTGTGTGTGTGTGTATGTAACCTGGGATTGAACTCAGATCTTTGTGCTTGTCAGGCAAGTGCTTATTCTACTGAACTACCTCCCCAGCCCTCAATCATGGGCTTTTAATTGCACATTGCTGCCCCTGATGTAGTTGCTCAGATGACAGATATCAGCATGCAGTTAGTCATGGTGAAAATTCTAAACGTTAACTGCTATTTTCAAAAAACAACAAAAATGATGGAAATCAATAGTTCGATCATCTTAACCATCCTATGTATAGTTATATGTTTTACCCTCTTCTTTTTTTCCTATCTTTTCTCTTTTTTCTCATCTTCGTTGGTTAATTCTTAAGTTCAGTTTTTTTTCCATATCTATTATACCGAGACAACATGATAAATACACATGTGAGTCTGGTTTATTTCACTTGTGAGTATAGCCTCTAGTTGTATCCACTTGCCTATAAAGGCTTCACATTTGTCTTGATAGCTGAGTAGTACTCCATAGTATAAAAATACCAAATCTTTTTCACCCATTCCTAAGTAATGGGCATTTTGATTGTTGCCAAGATTTAGCTATGACAGATTGTGTTACTATAAACATGGCTGCATATTTTCAGTTCTTTGGTGAAAATACTCCAAAGGTGATAGCTGGAATGAGTGACTTTTCCAGTCTTAGTTTTTAAAGGAGTCTCCACACTAATTTCTATAGTAGTTACACCAGGATACATTCTTGATTTGTGTGTGTCCCAAGATTTGCCTTCTCTATTGACTAAGAGTGAGGTACTGGTTTTGGTTTGGTACTGTCCTCCATTCTTCAGTGTAAGGCTTTGGTGAGGTTATTATCCAAACACCTCCTGATATTATTACCCAAAGGAGAACGTATGGTTAAGGCAGATATAGTTTCCTATTCACAGTAGTATAATCAATAACACTAACGTAATTAATTTTATTAATAACAGGTAGCAAAATTTAGAATTTGAGAACTGTTTGTAATTAATGTGTTTGCACTTTAGAACATAAGAACAAACATTATAGCTATATAACAAAGCATGTTGTCAGTTGGGAATTTGTATTTAAATTAGTTCCCCTAATTTCTGTCTGGATACCTCCCCTTTGTGCACCTGGAGACTTCCAAGAAGACTAGTTCACCACAGTTACCTACTGCCAAACCTTTGTGCCCCAAGGATGCTCTCTTTTAGGTCTGGGCCTCATCTGGGCTTGGCTGGGCCCAGAAGTAGGACTGAGCTCTCCTGGTCTAGATCTACTGAACTGGAACTAAATTGGTTGGACCTGGCTTGGGTCTGGTTGCTGTGTTTAGCTCCTTGTAACTGAACCCCATCTAAGTGGATCACTGGGCCTCCTGGGTCCTGTCTCACCATTCCTTCCTGGTAGACCTGCTGAGATGGAGTTTGTCAATCTTTTTAATTTTAAAACTATGTTGTTTTAGTGAGTACTTCATTGTAGTTTTAATTTGCTTTCCAGTAAGGATTAATTATATTATTATTATTATTATTATTATTATTATTATTATTATTATTATTTAACTTTATGTTATGGCTGGCTCAGCTTGCTCTGGGGGTGGGGCTGGCGCAGCATGTGGTGCCAGGGATCGAACTGCAGCCCCTGCTGTTGCCTAAGTAGGTGCTTTAGGCTGCTGAGCTATCTCACTGGTCCCAGGATTAATTATATTGATCATGTTTTTACTTGCATATCACCACTTGCTTATATTATTTTATAGAACATTTGCTCAAGTCTTTGCCTTTGCATTTTTTTTTATTCTATTTTGTATTATTGGGCTACAAGAGCATTTTAAATATGTGTGATGTATGTACAAATATATAAAATGCCTATCTCACATTCTGGTCATTAAAAAAAATTAAGTGCTATCTAACAAGCATACATTTTAATTTTACTGTAAGTCAATTTTTATAGTATATTTTTATAGTTAGAGCTTTCTGTATCTTTAAATAAAACTCTTCCTATATCAAATTATGAGGATTTTATAATTGTTATAAATATTTTCGAGTTTTAGGGTTTACATGTCAATTCATAAGGCACTTTGAATTAGCTTTCCTGTATATTTTGAGGCATTGTTTGGTATTCATTTCAATAGGTATTGAATCTAGTTCTTTTCTTTGTCTTTATTACTTTTAACAAGAAGTAATAGTGTGACAGTTTCAAAGCATGTTAGTGGTACATTTCCAATTTTTGATACATTATATATTGTTGTCCTATTCATTGTGCAGAGCACAGGGTGTAAAGGTCATAATTTTTCTAATCTTTGTTGGTATGAAAGACCTTTCTCTCAGTGAAGTAAGAGAAAGTAGTTGTACACATAATCCAATGTTCAACAATTGCAGTGGGTTATTGGTATCTAGTTCCTTGTCTAATGAGAAACATACTCATTAAATTACTTTGGCACCTTTGTCAAAAGCCAATTGGTGGGCTGGGGAGATAACTCAGTGGACTACGCACCTGCCTGGCAAGCACAAGGACCCAGGTTCTAACCCCAGCACCACATGCTATGCCACTGAGCTGTCCACTGAAACTAGGTGTGGTGGCACATACCTGTAATCTCAGTGCTGAGGAGTGTGAGACAGGGGGATCACTATGGATCCAAGCTGCGGAGTGAAACCCTGTACAAAATCAATCAATAAATTTTTAAAACAACTTTTTAAAGTCAATTGATGGCTTCTGATTTAAGCTCTGACATGGGACTTGGAAAATAATGCTCTTGTCCTTAAAACAAGACAAATCCAAGCAATCTGAAAGTTAATGGCAATGACTCATCCCCTGAGTTCCCAGGACAAATCCCCCAGTACAATCTGGAGAGGTAGGCAAGTTTATCGTAACTAGCTGGGGTTCACCAAAATGAGGCAGAGGCCCATGATGCCACAAATAGGTTTCAACAGTTGCAGGGTATTTTTTAAGACACTATTGTAATTTGAATGCAAACTAACTTGGGAATTAAAACTTCTGGAGACCTAGTTTTAGGGAGAGAGTTCTATACTTTTAAGGGTTTTTCACCTCTAGTAGCCATACCAAGTTCTCACAGAAAAGATGTGAAAAGAAAATCTCACCTATTTCAGACAGATGAGTTAATTTTTCAGAGGCTTGTTGTTCTTCATAACTAGTAGCTACCCTCTAAAGGGGGCTGCTTTACCCAAATCTTCAGTGACATGAAGGAGGGCCCATTATAAGAATATAGCGTCCTCTGTCCTCCAAGTCTTGCAGAGAGAAAAGGAAAAGTTAATAAATGAGCGTAAGGGCCATCGTGTAAGGACACAGATTCACTGAAACACAGAAATTCAAATATAAAGTTATGTAATGCTTCCTTCAGTACAGAGAAGTAAGACAGGATGCATACCACGGAGTTGCTGGCCATCAAGTAGAACAGAGATATGCAAAAAAGATGAGCAAAGCACAAAACAGAATGAAATAGCTGCTAAAACAGCATGTGGAATGCATTATGAACTTACTGTATTCCACACATTAGCGCATTAATCCCTAGTGGAACCTGTCACATAAAAAGTGGATTTTAGGTCCATTTTATAGACAGGAAAATAAGCACGGGGGTGTGATGAAGATCTCATAATTAGTGAGTGACAGAAGTAGTATACAACCTTAGGCATTGTGGCTTCAACAGCTGGTAAATAAAAACCTGGTGTCATACCGAGGAGGAATCAATTCATACTGAGAGGTAGTGTGGTGACGAGAGACTTGAAACATCGTAAGTCAGGTTATCTTAACAGGTTTTCAATGGGTAGGTGTTGTTGGTGCTCTTCTATATAGGGAATATGGGCATTGAGAAAGTACAAGCATCTTCTGATCTAGAAGATAACGCAAAGCCCCATCCATTGTGTGGTAGAGTGCCCACAGAAAGGAGCTCAGGACTCTGTTCACCACTTATCTACTGTTCCCCAAAGGACCAAAGATCACTGCAATCTATCACTTCAGACCAAGACCAAGACCACTTCAGACCTTTAGTTATTTCTTCTGAGCCTTATCATTATTTACTCAGCTTCTCAAATCCTTTAATTCAAATTTCACTTCAAGTGCACACGCGTCTCTCTAGTCAGCAGAAATATTTATTCCTCTTCATAAATTATTAAATCAAATTTATGGCTCAGAACTAAGTATCTCATGAATTTTGTTATCATGAATTAGTAATAATTCTGTGCATTTGCACAATGCTTTACAATGTTCTTTCACATAAATTATCTTATTTAATTTTCATAACCATCTAATAAATTATGGAAAGTTGATAATACCCTGATTTTAACTATAAGGAATTGAAGTCTTTGGAAAGTTTGTGTAGCTTTTTGTGATTATATGGTTGTGGATTGTTGGGGTAGGTGCAGACTTTTTTTGACCACTTTTCCAATAGATCAGGCCTTGATTGTAGCCAGATGATTAGAAGATTTTGAATTTCTGACAGCACAAAGGTGTTGACTACATCAGGAAAGAAGTTCCATGTCATGGGTGCAAGAGTCATTCCGGAAGCTGCAGCCATTCCTCAGTACTGGCTAAAGTAGCTTAGAAATTCAAGAAGACACTGTTAGAAATGAGATAAATGCCGGGCGTGGTGGCTCACACCTGTAATCCCAGCACTCGGGAGGCTGAGGCAAGAGGATTGGTGTGAATTCGAGACCAGCCTGGGCTACAAAAGTGAGCTCAAGGCCAGCCTCAACTGCATAGCAAGACCCTGTCTCAAAAAGACAAAAAAAAAGAAATGAGATAAATGTCTACACGCAGACGTAAGGGCAGGAAACTTCAGTGGATTCAAGGGAAGACTGGCCTTAGAAAAGGAGGAGATAAGAATGTGTCTCTCTGGAGAGGGCACAGAATGAATGGAGAGAGAAAGAGATGAAAGGGGATCTGTTGAGGAAGAAGGAAGTATGACTGGTTTGAAAATAATATAGGTGTGATTGCAAATCAGGCAGGTTAAATAGGATGAAGAAGATATTAGAAGTAGGAGATAGAATAAGAAATGATGTCACTCTAATTTCTTATTCTAAAAATAGTAGAAAAAACGATGCTATGGGATCATCAATTTTTGCTCATCAGAATGAATAACAGGAGCACAAAAAGATCGGCTGGGATCTATGTACTGTATGAAGCTGAGGGACACAGTGGTGAAATAGCAAGGACAATTTAAAGATATCCTTAAAGATTTTGGGAGAGGTAAAAAGGATGTTTAAGATCCCAATAATAAGAAATACTAGGATTGAAGGAGGTCCTCTAGCCAAACTACTTATCTGCCCTCAGGTATTTCTCCAAAAGAACTGAAACCATCATACCACAGCGATATGTGTGTGCCCATGTTTATAACAGCACAATTTGTCATAGTTAAATCTTGGAAAAAACCCCAATTCCCACCAACTAAGGAGTAGATAAAAAAAGATATGCTATTCTTACAAAATAGAGTATTATTCAGCTATAAATTTATAAATTTGAGTGTTTTATACATAGAGGGTAGCATCTAGAGACTATTTTGGTAAGTGAAATAAATCAGATTCATATACACAAATATTGTATTATCTCTCTAGTGTGAGAACCAGAAAAAATAATTAAAATATGAAAGGTATAATAGATACTAAGAAGGAGAAAGAATTTGTTCAATAGGAAGTAAAAATTAGAATGAGGAAAAGGACAAATGAAAGAAGGGAAAAATATTATATATATATATATATATATATATATAATTCTTTTTATTCTTATTTTTTTCTTTTGACTTTCTTGCAACTTTTTTGTTATTGCTTTTTTTTTTTTTTTTCTTTAAATCAATCTTGCATGTTTATATCTGGTAGCCTGAACAACTAATTTGATGATAACATCATGCAATAGAGCAACCATTGCTGAATTGCTAGATGAGGAGGGGGTGACTAACTTTCAGAAAGGTCTTTCTTTAGCATGTCTAAATGCAATGTGATTATCGCAAAGGATATTGATGACAACAATGTTTGAGCCCATTAGAAAGTACATCTAGAGGCCGGGCGTGGTGGTGCATGCCTGTAATCCCAGCACTCGGGAGGCTGAGGCAGGAGGATCGGTGCGAGTTCGAGACCAGCCTGAGCTACAAAAGTGAGCTCAAGGCCAGCCTCAACTGCATAACGAGACCCTGTCTCAAAAAGACAAAAAAAAAGAAAGAAAGAAAGAAAGAAAAAGTAAGTACATCTAGAATCCTTTGATCCAGAAGATTTTGGTAAGCTGAGTCATTTGATTCGATCGAATTAAATAAAGAAGTACCAATCAGAGCAATGAAAGCAAGAGGACACTGGAGATGTGGACTTACTTCATTTATGCGCTCAACAGCACACCGAAACATGAGAAAAGATCTTGAAAGAGGGATTGGAGATGAAGAAAGCGATTAAGGAGAGAGACATGGAGAAAAAGGAGAAAGTGTCAGGTTCTGGGTACATGGACAGGTTAAAACAATGAAGAAGGGACAAAAAATAAGAATTTAGAAGAGATATATCATTGTATATGATCATGTAGCCAAAGGAATTTTAGAAAAAGAATTCAGCTTAAAGAAGTTAATCACTATATACTTCTTGCGGGATGCAACGTTATATCTACCACTATCAATAGATGAGTGTACTAAATGTGAAGTTCTATAGGAGTGCTTTTTGTTGTTTTAAATATATAAAATTATAAAGTGAACAACTATGACAAGGTATAAAATTTGTCCTGCAGCCTGCTGACGTAAATATGTCTTTTAGAATTTTTGTTTGCTTTTGATCTTAGTGTTGCCCAGACCATTCCTAAAGTCATGGCCTGAAGTGTTTCTCCCTCCACAGCCTCCTGAATAGCTGGGATTACAAATGCTATTAGAAATTTTACCTATTTGTGTGAAATTAGAGCTTGGACGTTACTTACTGGCTGAGTGAATCTTAAAAATTAAGTAAACTAAAGTTTTTTCAAAATATTGAAAATAGCTCCATGTGAAAGCAGAAAGGAGGGAAAAAGCCTCACAGAGGTACCTTGCAGTGTACTTTCTGTAAGCACCTGGTGCTGAGAAAGTTTTAGAAACAGTATATTTAGCTATCATTTTTCCAGCTCATCATGCATATTCTGTTTTCTTAATTCTTACTTGATGGCTGGGAGATTTGCATGAAAAAAGGAGTTTAAAATCTTCTGTTTTTTTTTTTTTTTTTTCTTTTTTTTGTTTGCTCCTTTATTGAAGCCATAATCATATTTCCATAGGAATGGATTTGGGTTTCACAAACAAAGGATTATAGCACTGGGAAGATAATTAGATGATACAAAATGAGGCTCTAAAATGAAGGTCTTATTTGTCGTAGCAAGTGTTTGTCAGAAACACAATAGCAATGATGAGAATGTGCCCCTGAATGCAACGTGTCATGTGGGCAATTATATACAGTCTGCTGAGGGCATTTTTGGCTTCTGAAACTTTTCTGTTATGCTATGGATTTAAAAATAATAGGATCTGTCAGCTTAGCTGTGCTGTAGTGAGTTCTTGCAAGGAGTCATTTCTTTTCTGGCTCGAGCTACTTCTGTAATTTTATGAGACTTGCACCATTATTGCCAGAGAGACTTCATTTGGATTAGAAGACTAGGAGCTAAATGTCAGTGAGTGAAGTGTGTCTGCCTAGGACTAATCCCTGTGATGATGAGAACTACCAGTGTTCTGATTACAGCTACCTGTTGGTGAGAATCAAGAGTTAAAATACGAGGCAAACAATCATCCAGGGATTCCCAGGAAGAAGTCTCTTTTCCCATCCCAGATTTGTTTATCTACCAGAAGAAAAAAATATTACCTGTTCAAAAGGGCACTGTGAGCTCCGAAGATAGAATTATTCCAGAGAGCAGTTTTAGTTTTGCTTTTCAATTCTAAGGTAAATCACTCTTCTGCCAGACTTTCTCATACTAGGAAGGAGCCATGCTAGACCTTGATTCTCCTAGGGATTTACATTTCCCAGGGTGACTGGGCGCTTCCTGCTCACTCACTTCAGTTTGGACAGTTATCAGAAGATGCTTTGCACATTGGACTCCACGATCTCTTTATGGAGGAGCACAGATTCATCCCAACTTCTTCTAGAGTAGAGATGTGTTCCTTGACTCTGTATCTACCAATTCTTATACTAGGACAGGACCAGTTTCATTATATAAATGAGCCTTATTAGGCTTGATTCCCATCTTGATAAGAGTGGAAAGGAAACATACCATCAAAAATAGAAAATAGAAACATACCATAGAATCACCCTTCTCCTTTTATTGAAAATTGCATGGCAAAATGCTTGTCATAAGAAGAGATACTCAAAGGTGATACAGCTAAGAATAGAGAAAAATACTATATTGCAGATATGTTTTAGGAAATTAGTGATGTGTTCATTTTCTAATTTTGCAATTTTTGACTGCTTTAAAAATTTGAACCTGGTAGAAAAACTTCAATCAACTGAAAAGTTTGCTATAATGCTTAATTTTGTTGTTATTGTCTGTGTAATTTCTCTTCAGAAGGAATGAGCAAATCGAGTAGCATCAGGCTACAGAGGGTCTTTTTTCCTGCCCTGCTGTCCTGGTGCACATTCCTAACACAGAGCCTGAGTACTGCCATTTTAGTTGAAATATAGCCAAATGTATAAAAGGTCCTAGAATTCCCTTTGTGTCTGTCTGACAGTACTAGAAGTTCTTTCTGAAAACCCCTAGGACAACCAGCTCTCAGGCACCTCCTTGGTAAGGTCTGAAAGAAGCAAAAGTCTATTTCCAAAGCAAGTATCTAGTTCTCTATTCTCATTGTTCTGCTTCCAAGACTGGTGACCTTGGAATCAAAGGATTTGGATTTTTTTTTCTACCTGCCTCTGATGACTGTAGAATCTTTAGGAGATATCTCACCAAAACCTCAGTCACTTCTGCCTTGCAAAGGTAGTGTATTTCTTGGGCTATTCCACAAAGATTGCCTGGTCAAATAAGATAACCTGTCAACATGCAGCACAGTGAGCAAAAATGAACTGGTGTAATTCCTTACTCATGTTTGTTACTTCGTAGTGGGAGAAAACACCCTGAATAAGAAAGCACTTTCTCCACTCTTCAGTGCTCTGAGAAGATAGCTGGGGGAGACCAGGAGGCACCTTCAGGCAGCAGAAGAAAGAGAAGCAATGGGAGTGAAGGACAGGAGCAGCTTCTAAGTGGCTCAGACAGTGGAGACTAAAGGAAGATTGCCCTACATATTTCAGCCTCAAACATCCTTCAGCTGTTTGTGTATATCTCTCCACTAGTTCATGAGCTGGTGCTAGACTTTGAATGTGGTTTGTCTCTTTCACCTTCAGGTTCTAGTTCAATTGCAATGGGAAGTAATTACCAGGCAGAAAAGCTCCGGCTGTGTTTCCAAGTGGGGCCTGTGAGGGGTCACCAGCATTAGATAAGGTCACAGAAGTGGGGCTGGTCTGCCTGAACGGCAGCTTGCAAGAGACAGCTAGAGGAGAAACGTAGTTGTGCTCCCTGGTGAGCTATGCTGTTCCACGTCTTTGATGAGCAAGAATGTCATCCTCGGAAGATTTGCCTCACACCCCCAGAAATGTGAGCCTAAATATATCAGTTTGCTTCAGAACTTATCCATGTTTTATTTAGTTTTGTATTATTAGCAACTGAAAATGGACAAATACATCTGCCTATTGTCTAGCGAGAGCCAATTAGTTAGTTTGGACACGTTTTTCCTATTGTGATAATCTAGATACCTATTTGATAGTTACTGTGTTATTTGGAGATATCAGTGCCTACAGCCATCCAAATCAAATGGTGAAGTGGAAGTAATTATTCTTGCTTTTACTTTTGCGTTCAGGGACAGTTTCATAGCTCATGAGGAAATATAATTTGCAGTGGCCAAGAGGGTAGAGTAAGAAGAGTCTCCTAAGGATAGGTAGAATTCAATTTAGTTCAAGCTTTTAAAATGTCATATATACTACAAGTTAAGTTTCATAGCTTTTTAAATTTTTCAGGTTCTTTATGGGTAAAATGTTATCTCAATTTCACTAAAAGCAGATCAAGAAATAAGATATAGATGCTGAAGAATTTTACCACTCATACAAAGCCTATCCAATTAAACAGTGACATTATTTTCTAAGAATTCCTAATGAGGGGACACTTAAATGAATTGGCTATAAGACTGAGAAATAGAAAAATTGGCAGATGCGAAATTGACTAATTTGATAACTCCTAGGGTCATTAGCTTGTCACATATACACATGCACTGACATCATAAAAATAAATGCAAATTGCTCCTTTCATCACAAAATGCTTTCCCTTTTCCTGGATAGTTTCCTAATGACAATCTGGCCTCCACAATTCCAACTAAGAAGATTGTGTGAAACATTTAATTAATCTTTCATAACGTGTGCATGGCTGCTGTTTTTATAAAGGTGAATTTAAAAGGAAGATGCAGAATATATTCTGCTGCTTCTCTGCTTCTCAGTGAGGCACTGGTGAGGCTTGGGAGCAGCACCTCCCACAATGCACTGGTGGCTGCCCTCCTTCCAGACAGATATCAGCTAACCACAGGGTACAATCAGCTGCCCTGATGGGAAGAAACAGATCAGAAAACGACGGCTCCATAATCACAGAGTTGAAAGAACTACCTAAGTAAAATGACAGGCTATTAATTCTGGTTTGGAAAGCTTGAATGGGACTTTTGGTGAAGCTTAATTTTTTTTTTTTTTTTTGTTCTTGTGGAATGGATAAATCATGTAAAATAAAAATAGATGTTGGGTTATAGAATGCTCATTCTTCTCAATATTTATTATTTGTAGGAAAGTGGTTTATTAATGATGAAAAATAATGAGGGTGTGTTCACATGAAAGCTTCACAATAGCGCCCCACTCATTCTCTGATGCCTCACTAAGCACCAGACTTGAGAGTTATTTGTTGTGATTTAAGTAAACCTCTGCTATAGAAAATTTTAATTGAAAAGATATGAAATTTCATTAAGAGCTGTCGCACATCAGTACGGTCACCAAATGAGGTCTGGCAGGTGCCTCCAGGGTGCTCTTTACTGACTGGATTTTATCTCCCACCTGAGTCAGACACATAGAGCCTTGAAGCTACAGTTCTGCTACTAGGTGTTACATGAGCGATGCTTTCTCTGTTTCCATCATTTGCTTTCTTATCTGTCTGTCTGTCTGTCTGTCTGTCTGTCTGTCTATCTATCTGGGCTATAGACATACAGATTTTCATATTATATATGCCATTTACACAGAGATGTTAAAATAATTATTTTTAAAAGCCTGCTACCTGGGAAAATGATTTCATGAATTAACAAAATGCTGTGACAGTAAAAACAAAACAAAGAAAGGAGACAGCATTTGGAGGTAAATATGTCCCGAGTGCCCATCTAAGATGTGTAAATAAGAAAGTGGAAGGAAGTGCTGCTTTGTATGTGCAGATGCTTTTACCCATTTTGGGAGATAATGAGCTTTATTTTTCATTTTTTTCAGGGCTTGGCAAATTCATGGAGAAAACATATTGTAAGGAATGACAGTGGGGAAGTCACATGTAGCCCGCCACTGCATTTTAATTAAGACTCATTCTCACACGTAATCACATCTAACCTGACTTTTGTTCCCTGTGAAGTTTGCTAGGGTCACCGAGCCAGTAATGCAGCCTGCCCTTACTTAATTATGGAGACCCTTACTGAAGTGGCAAGGAAGCACACTGGGGAGAATTTCCAGCTTCAGCAACAACTTACCTGGACACAGGTACCAAATAAATGTGCCATTTTCTTTATTGGTACCAAATCTTGGCATTTATTTTCAAGTGCTGACTTCACATAGCAAATCAGCTTCATCCATCCCTCCTTCCTCCAAACATGGCAGGATGCCACCAGCTGATCCCAACACTGGTACCACAGGGCCCACCAGGGTGATGGAACTGATCTGCTTCCAGATCTTTCTCCAATCGCGGTAAGAGGCTCCTTAAGCAGTCAATCCTTGCCCATAGCCCTCGGGGACTCACAGCTAATAAAATCCAGAGAATAGATGCCAGGACCAACACAAGCATCCTGGCTCTTCAACTTATTTTCATACTTTAGTTCTTTAGGGGCAGTTTGAAAAGTGAAAACATACAGCTGTCCACATAAGACAATGGAAAATATCACACTGGGTTTTCTTATTTGATAGTCTTGGATATAACATAGCACCAACTATGGATCCCTTGTGTTCATTGTTAATTTGCAAACTGAAAACACTTTCTGCTTTACTTGAATTTTCTTTTGGAATAGTCTGTCACTTTGATATTTTGGACAGTAAAACCATCTGAATGTGATTTTTAGAATACATCTTTTAATATAGAAGTGAAGATGTCCCTTGGCTGTCCTTAAGAAAAGCAGTTTTTAAAAGGTAGCTCCTTATCTGGAGATTCTAATTGAAAATTAGAAATGTAAATCCTCTGGGTGCCCAGATCCATGGCTCTAAGCATTTTAAGAGTGTTGAGGGAGAGTTTCTTCTCTTCATGTGCCTGATGGCTTGTGTGTATAAATTTCCCCTTGTGAAATCTTGTGGGAAATGTCTGTGTGAATGAGAACATGTCAGTGAGAGAAATAGAGCTTTGGTTTGAGCAGGTCTTTGCTGGTTTGCGTCAGCACGAAATGGGAAGCCACCAGGTGAAACCTGGAGGCTTCAGCTTCTTCTTGGAGGCAGAGCAAAGTAAAAGAATCACCTTCACCTCAACCTGAATCAGCTCTACCTGGATTGGCCAACTGATATTCTAGGGGTTTCCAGAAAAGAGCAGATATATTGAGGTGCTGGATGTATTGACTGTTTAGAAACCAAGCAGTCACCTTGTAGGGCTTTTGCATGATTGCTAACAGAACAACTAATACTTATGAGCACTTACTATGACCTACCTACCTACTTACTCACCTGCCTACCTACCACGTTGTTCAGCTCCGTTCACTGCAACAAAATGATCTGCAATAATCAACTTGTATTAAAAAATGAATTATTTAGCCCTATAGTTTTAGAAATTGCAGAGCTAGATTACTAGGTTTCTCTGGTCTAGAGGAAGGTGACACACTGTGAAAGGACCACACACATGGCAGAATAAAGCCACTTGCATCTTGATCCTGAGAACAAAGAGAAAAATGACAAGACAGGACACGCAGTCACCTTTAAGGGAAAAATCTCTGAGGACGTATGTTCCGCCTACTTCCATGACCCTACAGTGCCACCCTGGGATCAGGTCTCCAACGCACAAGCCTCTTGGAGACATTCAAGATAGAAACCACAGCATAGGTCAAGAGATATTCACCAGGCTTTCGCATAAGTTAATTCTTAGTCTAATAATAACTGTTTGAATTAAGAACAGTGAATATTCTCCTTTTACAGCTCCAAACCGGAGGCCCACAAAGAACGTAACTTTCTCAGGGTCCACAGAAGGAAGGCTGCATGCTGGGAGAGTGGTGAATATCTAGGGTTGGTGGATACATTTCGTGCCTTTCTCAGGTTTGTACTTTTTCTGAGATAGCCATGAAGGTGATCATTTAGGAAGGGTTTTTTTTTCATAGTGGATTTCGCTATAAAATGAAAATACTATGAAATCAGAGGATGGGTAGAAAGGGACACATGGGACACATGCTACATAAAATTCACCTACATCAATTAGAATTTTGCCACTCAAATAAAATTACTATTTTTTGTTGTTATTTTTTATTTTTTATTTTTTTAGCTCTATCTTCTTTGGCCCCAACATTGATATCCTTGGTTACTTTATAAATGTCTTGTTTTAGAATATGTAAAAATATTATGCATATTATGCCAAATATCAGTATGAACATGTTGATATTATGCGGGTATTGTGTAAGGCACCAAGTTATCTTTACTGCTGATACATTAACAGAAACATAGTTTGAAGTGCACGTGACCTAATCTCATTGAGTTTTAACTGATATCTCCTTACTTCCAGAAGGCAACTACTGTCTTTACTCTTGGTGTATATATTTGGTGTTTCACATCTAGTGATGTGCCAAGCTTCTAAAATGTTCCTTCTTTTGTATGCTTATTGTCAGTTTTTGGTAACTATTCTAGAGAACATTTTCCAATGCCCATTCTATTCCCAGGTTTTGAAGATTTTCTTTTAAAGTTATAGATACTGTTATACTTCTTTAAATGTCTTTTCTGTATCCATTGACCTGATCCTATGGTCATTCTTTGTTAAAAGCATGACTTACTTCTTTCTTTCTTTCTTTCCTTCCTTCCTTCCTTCCTTCCTTCCTTCCTTCCTTCCTTCTGGCTCATAAGCTGGGTTTTCTAACAATTATTTCATTTCATTCGAAATCATACCCATCAAAGGACTGATATATTACCCTGCTATCTATTTAAATGTCACATATATAGTCATCTTTTTCTTTTTAATCATGATATTATTCAGCTGCATTCAAATTTTATAATCTTGATTAGATGTTGCTGGAAGTTCCACAAATTTGTCTTTACTTTTTACAACCAGTTTTTGGCTTTATGGATATGGCCTATGGAAGTTGCCCACTGAGGTCGCCAGAACTTGTAAGGGGAGGCAGAGCAAATAAAAGAATCACCTTTACCTCAACTTGAATCAGCTCTACCTGGATTGGGCAACTGACATTCTAGGGGGTTTCCAGAGAAGAGCAGATAAATTGAGGTTCTGGCTATATTTACTGTTTAGAAACCAACCAGCCAGTCACTTTGTAGTGGTTTTGCATGATTGCCGAAGAAACTTGTAAGACTGGCTTTGTGGTGTGATGTAGAATAATTACAATAGGGAATAAATCTTAGTGATGCAGTTTCTAACATTGACAACTGCCTGAAAGTTATCTCTAATTGTTGAAGTTCCTGGGAACTTAGCAAATACAAATATGAATTCTATCTTAAGTACTTTGTCATTCTAGCACCCAATTATTATGAAAGCAGCTTTTCATATATGTCTACTATGAAGTAATGAATAACTATACATACAATACTATGGGACAGCACAAAGGAAATCAGCTGAAAAATAGAAAATAAAAAACATTTTATGTCAGGACAAAGGGAGATTAAAATAGCTATGCTTATCTATTCAAGAAAAAATACGTGATAAAGAATTTCATTAGATAGCTGGAAACTTTAAAATAGCAGACTTGAAAAAGTGAGTTTGGGATAACACATTAAAAATACAAAATACTTAAAATTCATCAAAAGTAAGAGCTTAATAGATGTGCGTAAAATAGGATAAGAATGATTGAAGATAATACTGGTGAAATGACATTTAGGTAAGAAAAACACACTCAGGATTAATAAAAACAGAATAAATGAAAAACATAGAAGACAAGGCAGGAAACAAAAGGATATGATGATAATATTTAATTTAGTATAATTAGGATGCAGAAGAGAAGAATGGAACAGAAAAGTTATTTAAATAATGACTTCTACTTTCAAAGAATAAAACCCAAGCCAGAGGTTCAAGAAGCCTTACAAAATCAAACAAAATAAGTAAAAAGAAGCCAGGCATGGTGTCTCACGCCTGTAATCCCAGCACTCGGGAGGCTGAGGCAGGAGGATTGGTGAGAGTTCGAGACCAGCCTGGGCTACAAAAGTGAGCTCAAGGCCAGCCTCAACTGCATAGCAAGACCCTGTCTCAAAAAGACCAAAAAAAGTAAAAAGAAATAACACTTTGAACTCTTCAGAACTATATTGCCCACAACCAAAGACAAAGAGAATATTAAATTTATTGAGAGAATGGGCATTACACTAAACTGAAAAAATTAGGTTGATATCTAACTTTCTGATAAGAACAGGTAATAAAAGCAAAAAGAATCAATAGAATGTTATCTTTAGTGTTATGAAAGAAGACTTCTATACTGAAAAAAATATAAAACATTGTCATATGGATTTTCATACAGAAAAACTAACTCAAAAGAAAACAAAATTAATGTGTGCTTTAACAGTGAAGGTGCAAGCAAGATATCTTCAGAACAAATGAAAGCAGAGAGAATTTGTCATCAGTAAATTCATACTACATGAGATGCTCTCCTCAGAAAGATCAGGTCAGACATCCAGGAAATATAAAACTGCATGAAAATGTTACTATATCAGTAGATCAGACTGATTGTTGAGTGACTATATTAAATAACAATAATTGTATATTATGGCCAGTAAAATATGCATACCGATTTTAACAGTTCTGTTGGAGTTGGGGAAGCTTCCATGATACCCAAGGTTTAAAGGAGCAAAGCTTAGGTAGCTTGTGATTTCAGAAGCTTCCTCCATGGTCCGCTGGCTCCATGACAGGAAGAACGTAGTGCAGCAGCAAAGCAGAGCCACATAGCTCATTGCTGTCCTGATATAGAGCAGGGACTGGCACTTGGAGGAAGGGGAGAGGGCCTTGATGTATATACTCCAGTATGTGCTTCATGGCTTACCCAGACGTACCCACAGGCACACTCTACTAGTTCCCTAGGTGACACCCAAGCCAATGAAGTTGACATTTAAGATTAACCATCATACCTCACCCCTATGCAGTTTTATACTGGATTACATTTCTAATCGGACTTATTCTTTGGATAAATACAAGTTCATAATTCTACCTAACATGAGAAAACTATGCTGCATACAACTGAAAACATAGTCATTTTTTATTCTAGCTCTCAATACTTCGGTTTCTCAAAAGTCTAAGTAAAGTTATTCAGAGGCTCAACATAAACTTAACTGAACCTTTATAAAATTCAATATGTAAGTTATCTAATCTCAAGATACTGAGCCACAGTGAGGCATTTCCATTCCCAAGTGGAAAACTGGAGGGATGGAAAAGAATTAGACTGGAGGTCAAAAATCAGAAGGACAATGTCTTAGTTACTTTTTTACTCGTTGCTGGGACAAATACCCGACACTCAAAATGAAGGAAGGAAAGGTTTATTTAGCTCACAGTTTGTGGAGGTTTCAGTCCATATTTGGCTGGCCCAAGGCTGAGTGGAACAGAGCAGAGAGCATCCAGTTCATGGTGGCAGAACAGCAACAGAACGGTGGCAGAGGTAGCCAACCAAACAGGGCAGCAGAGAGCAATAGCTCTAGTCTGTCTCTCTGTCTCTCTTTATATTCCATTGAGGCTCTCCACCTCAGCCTCCACTTTAGGCTACACCCATAATCCCAAAGGTACTGAGACCCATAATCCCATCGGTACTAAAACCCATAATCCCAGGGATCATGGATCAAGTTTCAAACTCTAGAAGTGCCTGCCCCCTGACTCATGAGGCTTTGGGGGTAGAACTAGACACAAACCATAACAGACAAATACTACATCTTATAGATTTAGATCTTATAGGTACGTGGTTAAATGTGACTTTCAAGTAGTTTGGGAGACTCTACTCCTGGGGTCTTGCTGACTACAGCCTCCAGATCCTCTCTCTCGCACTAAATCTACATAACACCTGCACTTTTCCTTGGTAGATGGTATTTGCTCCTGGCATTTCCAACTCCCTGGGGTCTCCATTGTACTTTTAGCTTAATTCTCACAAATTTGAAGGCTGGCCTTTCCAGAGCTTGCTCCCTGGTCATTCAGGTTTTCTTCTGCAACCTGAGTGAAAGCCTTTTTTCGATCCTTAAACTTGTGTATTCTGCTTGATAGGTGATATCTCATGAGTACCTAGATTGGTGAACACATTGAAATTAATCCTGTGGTACTGGGGGCCTAGAGGTTGTCTTCTCTAGTGAAACTTCATAGCTTTATACCTGTTACACCTGTTTGGTGGGGTCTTGTTAATGACTAAATTGACCTAAAGCAGCTTTTTTTTCTGGCCCTATTCAAATTATCTGGTTTCTTTGTAATGGCGCTCATCCAGCATCCACACTTCCTTGGCACGAATTCACCTCAGGCCAAAATTTGTTTCTCAGAAAAACTCTATTCTGAATTTTATTTTCTCTTTTCACTATAAATCTATCTAAAAAATGGCTAGCGTTACCTACACATAACTTGAATATTGGACTTCCTTGAAATTTCCTCCAGCAAATCAGTGAGTGTATCACCTTTAAATTCAGCCTTCTATAAAGTCTCATTATAGAGGGAAAATGCAGATTGTATCGGTCAGGGTTTTACTAGAGGAACAGAATAGATATAATATAAGGAATGGATATTAACACCAAATATACAATCTATAAGAAATTGTAAGATTGGCTTACAATAGCCACAGAGTCAGATGAGGAAGCGCGCACAGGGCGTCTGCACACTCCGGACTGAAGGATTCAATCCCGAGGCTTGGACTCACTGCAGCA
>PVJA010016257.1:30591-43878 GCA_004027025.1 Myocastor coypus | reverse complement strand
TTTTTTAAATAACATTTTATTTTTTTTTAATTGATTTTTGTTTTTTCTTGTTTCAGAACCTTTATTTGTTTATTCACTCATTTTTATGGCCGGCTCAGCCCGTCCCGAGGGCAAGGCTGGCACAGCATGTGGTGCCGGGGATCGAACCGCAGTCCCTGAAGCCGCCCAAGCTTTCCCAAGGAGGCGCTTTAGACCACTGGGCCATCCCGCCGGGCCCCCATTGCTTTTGTTTCTTGTCCCTTCAGGCATTTTAAAAAATGAAACATTTCCCATTTGCTTTCTTTTAGCATTTTCATAGTTTCAGATTTTATGTCTATGTTGATAAGGCTTTTAGTAACAGATTAGAGTATTGGCCTTCTTGTGTGTATTTGTGTCTGTGTGTGTGTGTGTGTGTGTATGATACCGGTGATTGAACTCAGGATCTTGCATTTGCCAGCCAGACAAACGTTTATTGTACTGAGCCATCTCCCCAGCCCTACCTTCTTCATGTAGATACCCAAGTTCCCCAGCATCATTTATTAAAAATACTATCTCCAAAGGGTACTTACAGTACTGAGTCAGAACTCAGTGCACTTCTGATATAGGTTTACTTGTAGACTGTACTGCTCCTTCAGTCCTTGTGTCTGGAGTTATCCCTATACCACTGTTTGATTCTTTTCATAGTATGTTTTGATATTGGGTAGTGTAGTGCCTTCTGCTTTTTTTCTTTCTACTTAGGCTGGCTTTGGCTCTTCAGGTTTTTTGTTGTTCCATAGCAATTTTTTTAAACTTCCTATCTTTTGGTGCCAAGGACCAAAAAAGGCCCCCTGCTTGCTAGACAAGTGTTCTGCCACTGAGCGAAGTCCCCAACCCCCATATCAATTTTAGAGGTCTTCTATTTCTTTCATTAAAGTTATTTCTAGCTGTTTCATTTATTATAGCTCTTGCAAAGAGGTGATTTCTTGATTTCTTTTTCAGCTAATTCACTTGGCATGTAGCAGTCCTGTTGACTTTTATATGTTGGTTTTTTATCTTATAATTTTGATGAATTTGTTTCATCAGTTCTAACAATTTTTTTTATGTTTTAGATTTCTATGTGTAATGTATGATCACATCAACAAAGATCAGACATCTTATTTTCTAATTTGTGCCCTTTATTTCATTCTCTTGCCTGATTGCTCTGCCTGGGGCAGCTGACCTATGCTAAATATAAGAGGCAAAAGTGGCCCTCCTTGTCTTATGGCAGGTTGCAGAAAGTTTTCCACTTTTCCCCATTCAACATAAGCTGTTGACTTATGACAAATGGCCTTTATTATAATGAGTTACTGAAATCCAAATTCTCTTAACTTTAAGCTTTAAGGTCTTCCTTTTGTGGGCCTGTTAAACCTGTTTTCTTATTGGCATATCTTTAATTTCATAATCAGAACTTTTCTGTATGGAATGATTTCTAATTTGTACATTAACAGTGACATAGTAATTCACCCATGATATGTAAAAATTTTTAAGCTTCTTGCATTATTGACCTTTAAGTGCCTTATAATTTCACGAGGTGTCCATAGATTTTTGTATTTATATTTGTTGTTTTTTGCACCAGGGTCTCAGTATGTAGTGCAACCTGGCCTTTAAACTTGTTTGTATAGCCCAAACTGGCCTCAAACTCATAGCTATCAATTCTCCTGCCTCACCCTCCTGAGTGCTAGGATTACAGATGTGTACCACCATGTCTGGCTTATATTCTTTTTTTTTTGTCTTTTTTTTTTTGAGACAGGGTCTCACTATGCAGTTGAGGCTGGCCTTGAGCTCACTTTTGTAGCCCAGGCTGGTCTCGAACTCGCACTGATCCTCCTGCCTCCGCCTCCCGAGTGCTGGGATTACAGGTGTGCGCCACCGCACCCCACTTCTGGCTTATATTCTTAATAGTATTATTTTTTTGTGTCTTTCATAGTGATCGTGGTGGAGAAGACCCAAACCAGAAAGTAATCCATGGGGTTATTAACTCCTTTGTTCATGTTGAACAGTATAAGAAAAAATTTCCTTTAAAGGTAAAAGCCTTTCTTTAAAAACATATTCACACTTTGTAAAATTACATGTTTTTTCCTAACACAAATTTAATTGATTTATCCAGTTTTATCAAGAAATCTTTGAGTCTCCCTTTCTGGCTGAAACAGGAGAGTATTACAAACAAGAAGCTTCAAATTTATTACAAGAATCAAATTGCTCACAGTATATGGAAAAGGTAAGAAATAACACATTACTTCCATCTAGTTTATGTAGAACATGATTTTTTAGGTAAAATTTTCTTGGAAAGGTGGTTCTGTTTATTTGATTATTGGCTCAGTTAATGGGTAACATTTGTTGCCAAGACATTGCTCTTGCTGGAATATTTTGTAAGGAAAACATGGCATTCTAGTTTTCCTCATGGCTGATACTTTATGCTAAGTCGATGTTTTTCTCATTCCTAAAA
The DNA here is from genome assembly GCA_004027025.1 of Myocastor coypus. NCBI lineage: Eukaryota > Metazoa > Chordata > Mammalia > Rodentia > Myocastoridae > Myocastor > Myocastor coypus. The sequence goes on along the minus strand of PVJA010016257.1, from coordinate 41,435 downwards.
TTAATATATATGTATCATGTAGAATCAATATATTATATAATCAATATATAATTGTATATTTTATAATATATAAATTATTATTATTATTATTATTATTATTTTTTGTCTTTTTGAGACAGGGTCTCGATGTGCAGTTCAGGTGGCCTTGAGCTTTTTGTAGCTCAAACTCGCACTGATCCTCCTGCCTCAGCCTCTCGAGTGCTGGGATTACAGGCATGCGCCACCACGCCCGGCCTTATAATATATAAATTAAAATTAATAAATGTTTATATGTAGGGTAATATGCAAATTTGAAATGATGGATAAGTTATTTAAATTAGTTGTGTAAGCATTACCTTTATGTTTCATAGTCATTAAAATTTGTTGCCTGATTTATTTATTTATTTATTTTAAAATTTTTTTCTTGTTTTAGAACTTTTATTTGTTTGTTTATTTTTATGGTCGGCTCAGCCTGCCCTGAGGGCAGGACTGGTGCAGTACGTGGTGCCAGAGATTGAACCGCGGTCCCTGCAGCCGCCTAAGCTTTCCTAAGCAGGCGCTTTAGACCACTGAGCCATCCCACCAGGCCCCTGCTGCCTGATTTAATAATGTGAAAACTTAAAAAAAAATTTTTCTTGTGTAAGAACTTCTAAGTGCTTGATTATAAGAATCTATTTTTGTAGGTTTTAGGTAGATTAAAAGATGAAGAAATTCGATGTCGAAAATATTTAAATCCAAGTTCATATACTAAAGTAATTCATGAATGCCAGCAACGGATGGTAGCAGACCACTTACAGTTCTTACATGCAGAATGTCATAATATTATTCGACAAGAGAAAAAAAATGGTAAGTGGTACCAAGACATGAAATTAGGCATCTTTATAATCTTTATAATTTTCTCTTTATCCTTTTGTAGATTATTGTCCATTGAAAACTACTATTTTTTTTTTTTAAATGTATTTGGTACATAGTCTCACTGTGTAGCTCAGACTCTAGTGATCTTCCTGTTTTCAGCCTCCCTAGTGCTGAGATTATAGGCATGTGTCACCATGCCCAGTCTCAATTGCTATTTCATTGTGCCCTGGGGGTGGGGCCAGCACAGCATACAGTACATTGAAACCCCAGTCCCTGTGCTTGCCAAAGCAGGTTCTTAGTCTGCTGAGCTATCTTACTTGCCCTGGAAGACTACTTTGGAAATGTGCATTTTTGGTGTATTCTAAAATCCAAAGGAAAAAAATGCAGAAAGTGTTGATGTATTCTCATATATTTTGAGAGTTACCTATTTTACTATGCAAAGTCTGTGAGAAGGAATTAAAATAGAATTTAAATTTGTGGAGAGAGGCTTAATCTAACTCAAAATAGTGTAGATATAAAGTAAAAGTACAGTGGGATGCCAGGTACCTTTGCCTGGAAGGAGAGGAGAGAATGAAATTTTGGTGTCAAGGAGAGGCAGCAGGAGACCCTTGAAGAAACCTGTGTGTATAAGACAATGGCGCTGATAGCCGGGTGTGGTGGCTCACGCCTGTAATCCCAGCACTCAGGAGGCTGAGGCAGGAGGATTGGTGCAGGTTCGAGACCAGTCTGGGCTACAAAAGTGAGCTCAAGGCCAGCCTGAACTGCATAGCGAGAGCCTGTCTCAAAAAGGCAAAATAAATAAATAAATAAGTAAATAAATAAATAAATAAATAAGACAGTGGCACTGAGAGCAGGGAGGACAGGTGGCTTGTGGAAGACACTTTGTGCCAGGTCTACTGCATATCCATGTGGGGAAAGAGAAGTAGGAGCCCCACCTTGGGTACCATGTGCATGTTCATTTCATTACAGGATTTCCGCTATTAACTGTGAAGTGTAAAGAGAAATGTAGGACAGTATCTTCTTCACTTTGGGATAGAGAAAGATATCATAACTGTGACACAAAAAGCACTAACCTAAAAGGAAAGATTGATTCAGATGGCTACGTTAAAATTACAAACTTTAGATCATTGAAAGATCCTTAGGCCACTAGTGCATGAAGAAATAGTCAAAGGGTCATATTACCTGCAGTGACAAAAAATTTATTCTCAAATATGAAATGATTAGGACATCTGCTTAGGCTAACAAGGATAAAATCTTCAATTTCATTAGAGGGATTAAAACCACAGTAAGATATCAATACCTACATTTTGATACAGAATTAGAGTGAAAATAAAGGAATCAGTGTGTAAAGTACCAGGAACCTTTTGTTCACTGAGATGAGATTAAAATTGGTGCTACCACTTTGAAAAACTGACCTCCCCAGCCCCAGTGGGCCACATGCCTCCTTTATGGCCCAGCAAATGGGCTCCCAGGTTTATAGTCCCCAGCCTGTGCGCAAGATGATCACCAAGCCATTTGCACGAGCTCCAGAACAAGTGTCACTACTATCATTCATAACTAAAACCAGGCCAGATTAAAGTGTGGTTCAGCAATTACAGCAGTGGCTACCTTTGCAGAGGAGCAGGAGCCAGATTGACCAGGAGTGTGCATGAGTGTGTAGTGTACTTTTTTGTGTATATTTTACACTTTCATTGCGAGTTTAAAACAAAACTTATGGTGCTGAGACTTGAACATTGTTTTTTCATGTCTCAAGGTCATGATCAAAATGGTCAGCACATTATCACCGTTAGAGGTTCTTGGAGTAGCAGGTCTGCCTTTGTGATAGACACAGCAAGTCAATTTGTACTTCCACACAAGCTTATTACAGCACTGTAATATCACGAGATAGGAAAAGACTTGTTTCCACCAATTTTAAGTGATCATATGTACTCAAATCTATATGATGAGATGCTGTATTCCTCTGTTTAAATATGTTCTGCAGGGGCCGGGGAGATAGCTCCATGGCACAAGTGCCTGCCTGGCAAGTGCAAGGTCATGAATTCGAACCCCAGTGTCTCATAAATAAATAAATAAATAAATAAATAAGTCAGTCCTGCAGTTGCAAGTGATAAAAATACCACATTATTTGTATAAAAGGTTTTTTTTTTGTGGGGAGAATACATGTGGTCCCCCCGCCCTTTGGTGTTTTTGAGACAGGGTGTTGCTACACAGTTCAGGTGGCCTTGAAATTACTTCGTATTGGGCTGGGGAGATAGCTCTGAGGCACAAGCGCCTACTGGGCAAGTGCAAGGTCGTGAGTTCGAACCCTGGTCCCACAAAAAAAAAAAAAAAAAAGAAATTACTTCGTATTCCAGTCTCGTAGAACTCAGTGATCCTTTGGCCTCAGCCTCTTGAGTACTGGGATTGCAGGTGTGCACCACGATTCCTGGCATGCACATTTTCTTGAGTGTGCATACTCCATCTTTGGCAAGATACGAACCACCACATTGCTTTCCTGTGGGGAGGAAGATGGGGCAAGAGAGATGAGTGTTGAGGTCTTTAATGTGTATTCTTTTGAGCTTCTGCCTTTATTTAGAACCATGTTGCCTATTAAAAATGCATGGGAGTTTGATAATGATTTTTTTTTTCCTGCCAGACATGGCAAATATGTATGTTTTACTCCGAGCTGTGTCGACTGGGTTACCTCACATGATTCAGGAGCTGCAAAATCATATCCATGATGAGGGCCTTAGAGCAACCAGTAACCTTACTCAGGAAAATGTGAGTTGTGCATAAAGAATTGCAAACTTTTCTTAATCTGCTTTGTTGGAGTTCTGGTTTTGACTTTACTGTTTTAAGAGGTTAAAAAAGGTGTGGGTCATGTCAACAAATAAAGCATCTATTGTTCAAATGCTTAAACCTAAAATTTGTTGTACTCTTTTTGGAGTTAGGAAATTATTTAAAACCATTGAGATAAGCTGCTTCCTAGCTATACTGGTGTGTTTGCTCATCACATGCTTAACTTTTCACTGAAAAACACTTGCTGTTTGTACATTACCTCGTTTCTTTCTCACTGGCAGATTAGAATAGCATCTAATAGATTAGAATGCATCTCATGACTCAGAGCACTTACTAAATGCCTGTCATCTTACAGGAGATTTATCTTCAGCAAAAAATTATTAGTTTTTAGGTCCTGCCAAGGAAACTATAAATTTACTTTTCTGTGTGTTGAGGTATTAGTTTTATATTGTTAGGTACTTATCACCCTTTGATATTTACTAGGCTCATTAGTGTGCAACAAGCCTAGCATGTTGAGAGGCATTGGCTAGAGAAGCACAGAGTCTGTGAAGGCTGGGAGTTGGAATTAAGGAAATATATATGCATGAGGCTGTACATTCAGCTGACTGGATTAAGCTTTAGGCACCACTTCCTGTTACCTCCTTTTAGAGGTAAAGTTCACTTTACTACTACACCTTTCTTCCCTCTGAAATGAAGGGGATTATACCACACAGTTCTGGGGACTCTGTTACCTCAGATACAGCTTTTAAATCCACTGTTTTCTTTCAGCCATTAGTGACACTGCAGGCCATTTTTGTTTATGTTGTCCTCTATCTATGACAGTCATAGACCTGCTGTATTGCAGAGATTTATCCAGTTCCCCTTCAGCTCTGATATTCCAGTGTAAAAGAGAAGTAGAGCTGGTCAGGTGCACAACTCTATAATACTAGCACTTGGGAGACTAAAGCAGGAAGATAACACGAGTTTAAAGTCAGCCTGGGCTATACAGTGAGGTGAAGGCCAACCTGAACAACAGAAGAAGAAAGAGGGAGAGAGAGGAAGGGAGGGAGGGAGGGAAGGAAGAGGAGAAAGAATGAGAGAGAGCACTAGCTTTTGGTGCATTCATCTGGCAGGTCCTAAACAGTTTCAGTATTAAGCTGATTTTATTATTATAGACATTTTTAGAATGTTTTGTTTTTGTGACAAGATCTTATATAATTCAGGCTGGCTTTGAACCTCACTGTATAGCTTGATCCTCTTGCTTCAGTCTCCCATATACTGGAATTATGGATGTGTGCTCCCATGCCCAAAATTAATTTGGTGTTTTCAGATAGGACTTTGCTATATTCTAGGCTGACCTTGAACTGACTGAAGTTCTTCTGCAGCATCTGAAATTGCAGGTGTGGGCCCAGCTAGAATTTTTAGATTTTAGGTTTATAAGACTATATTAGCCGGGCGTGGTGGCACACGCCTGTAATCCCAGCACTCGGGAGGCTGAGGCAGGAGGATCGGTGTGAGTTCGAGACCAGCCTGGGCTACAAAAGTGAGCTCAAGGCCAGCCTGAACTGCATAGCGAGACCCTGTCTCAAAAAGACAAAAAAAAAAAAAAAAAAAAAAAGACTATATTAGGTCACATTAGACATCTTCTGAGCGAGATGAAGGTAGAATATATGAGTATACATAATTCATAATTTTTTGAGGGAATAAACTTTACTCTTAAATAAGTCTTAAACAGTTATCTTAATTTTATTTATTTATTTTTATTTCTTTATTTATTTTTTGTATTATGGCCAGCTCAGCCTGCCCTGGGGGTGGGGCTGGTGCAGCATGCAATACCAGGGATCAAACCACGGTCCCTGCAGTTGCCTAAGCTTTCCTAAAGCAGGCACTTTAAACTGCTGAATTATCTTGTCAGCACCTATTCTTGAATTTCTTAGTGGGTTTTGTGGTTTGTGTTTTATTTTTAGATGCCAACGCTATTTGTAGAGTCTGTTTTGGAAGTACATGGCAAATTTGTTCAGCTTATCAACACTGTTTTGAATGGGGATCAGCACTTTATGAGTGCATTAGATAAGGTAAGTTTTTAACTATATTGTTTATCATTTGTTGGAAAGTTTCAAATTACACTTCTAAGTATGAGATTTCTGGAGATTGACCTCAACTAAATATGAAGTCAGTTGGAATAACATGTTTTAAATTATTAACTGAATGCTTACACTGAATGTCTATAGAATTTCTCATTATTGTATGCTATGTAAATAGAATTTCCAATAATTTAGAATCTTATTAAATATACAAATAACTTAATATTCTTTAGTATTGATTTTTTTCCTTTAAACATTTAATAAAAGTTTTGTGTATAGCTTAAAAATATATTTTATAGACTTGAATTTTTTTGTGTGTGTAGTAAGTTTGCTTATAAAGTATAAGAAATTTTTAAAAGTGGTATTGGGGTAAGTAATTATTATGTCTTTGGAATACACTTAAGAGGAGTTTTCCTGATATTAGATACAAAAACAGTATCATCAAGCTACCACTGAAGTGCTATTTTATATGTGATAGTGTAACTTTCCATTTTTGTGACAAAATATCTGTGAGGTACATGTTAAAAGAAGGACATTGTCTTCCCACATCCCCATACCATACACTCATATGTGGGGCTTTGGGAGTGACAGGACAGTGAGTGTGATAACTGTGTGGGTGTGATAACTGGATCAGTCTGGTTTAACATAGGTTTGAGTGTGGCTGAGGGGATTTACTAAAGACAGAAGATAGAGTCAGGGTGTGCTTGTCAGCAGTGAATAGGCTTATAGCCTGAGTGGAGTAAAGAGGGAAAGGGAGCCTTACTTGTACAACTTCCTTGCTGCCCTGCCTGCCCTGCTATGGTGCCAGCCAACTATGGATTGAAACCTCTACAAGCTGTGAGCTAAAATAAACCTTTCCTCCTTTGTAACTTGTGGATGTCAGATATTTAGTCCCAGCAACAAGAAAGAATCAAGAGAGAGGAAATATTTATTTTGCCTCATGGTTTCAGAAGTGTCAGCCAATGGTGGAGCCTGTAGCATGTAGCACATGCTGGTGGAAGTGTGTGGCTGAGGAAGACTGTTCAGCTTGTGGTGGCCAGGGAGACAAAGACAGAATGGGGAGGAGCCAGGGCACCCATTGTCCCCTTCAAGGGCACTTGCTTCCCAGTGACCTAAGTTCACTCTACTGGGGTGCACCTCCTAGAGGTTCCAGCATGTCCCATGATGCCAGACTAGGAGCTAAGACTTCAACACATAGCCTTTGTGTGACATTTAACATAGAAATGGTAACTAACAGGTGATAATTTGGAGAGACAGGGGTGGTGAATGTTTTGGAGCTTGCAATGACACAAACAGCCCACTATGGTACACATGCCATAGGTTCACAACAGCAGCGATAGTGACACTGAACCTCCTGTGCTTCTGCACTCTGGCTGGTGGCTAATTACTAGTCTTTTTCCTTAGGCCCTTACATCAGTGGTAAATTACAGAGAGCCCAAGTCTATTTGCAAAGCACCTGAACTGGTAAGTCTGATGGTTGCTTAATCGCAACCTTGAAAAATGTATATTAATTAGGAAAAGGAAAACTGAGCATTAAGTCAGATTAGTTTTTATTGCATTTTTCAGAAAATGATATATACCATAATTTGTCATTTGTGAAAGGAAAGCAGAAGACCAAGTATGTTGTGTTGTGTTATTTTGTTTTGTCTTCTGTCTTTTGGGGACAGGGTTTCTATATGCAGTTCAGGCTGGCCCTGAACTCACTTTTGTAGCCCAGGCTGGTCTCGAACCCCTACTAATCCTCCTGCTTCAGCTTCCCAAGTGCTGGGATTACAGGCGAGTGCTACCATGCCCAGCCTGACTGCTTGAGTTTATGGTACCAGGAATCAAACTCAGCATGTTGTGCTTGCAAGGCAGGCCTTTTTTCCTTCCTTCCTTCCTTCCTTCCTTCCTTCCTTCCTTCCTTCCTTCCTTCCTTCCTTCCTTCCTTCCTTCCTTCCTTCTTTCCTTCCTTCCTTCCTTCCTTTTGTGGGACTGGGGTTCAAACTTAACATACTTGCACTTGTCAGGCAGGCTCTTGTGACACAGAGCTATCTCCCTGGCCCCTCATGTAAACTTTTGTTGTATCTGAACTTGAAGGAACCTGATATATTTTTGGAAACCTTTGAAGGAGGTTTTTGGCAGACTCTTGCTGTGGAGTTCATGCTGGGCTTTGAACTCATGTTTGTAGCCCCAGGCTGGCCTCAAAGTCATAATGATCTTCCTACCTCTGCCTCCCTAGTACTAGGGTTATAAGCAAGTGCGAGCATGCCCGGTTTGGTTTTTGTGAGGTTTTTTTTTTTTTTTTTTTTGTCTTTTTGAGACAGAGTCTCGCTATGCAGTTGAGGCTGGTCCTGAGCTCACTTTTGTAGCCCAGGCTGCTCTTGAACTCGCACCAATCCTCCTGCCTCAGCCTCCCAAGTGCTGGGATTACAGGTGTGCGCCACCACGCCCTGCTATTTTGTGAGATTTTAAGGTTGATTGTTCAGTGTCAAAAATTATAGAACTATTAAAAATTTATTCAGAAATGTATTTTTTAAAGTTTTAAGTATTTATAGCAGTGCTTTAATTGTTAGTATGTATTGATCAGATTTTTGAGCTGTTTCTAGTATTTCTAGTATGTTCATAACCTTTGAAACAGTTTAGGATAGTAGAGACCTCATTTGTCAATCTTATTTTGCATTGTTGCCACTATGCCTTAATTGATGCATAAGAGATCCAGAAGGGTCCTGTCTAAAATTTATTATCACTTTCTATTTGAGCTTGCTAAGTACTGTGACAACCTATTGAAAAAGTCAGCAAAAGGGATGACTGAGAATGAAGTAGAAGACAAATTAACAAGCTTTATTACTGTTTTCAAATATATTGATGATAAGGATGTTTTTCAAAAGGTAAGCTATTAAACCTTTTTATAAAGAAAACTTTGGATTTAAATTGTCACCTTTGCTTTATTTCTGAACTTGAAATCATTAAAAAGGAAATAATCCTAAAATATTTTTTAATGTAGTTCTATGCAAGAATGTTGGCAAAACGCTTGATTCATGGATTATCTATGTCTATGGATTCTGAAGAAGCTATGATCAATAAACTAAAGGTATTATAAACCTCTGATACGTTAATGACCTAGAAAGTATGTCACCAGCACATATAGACCCTCATTAAAGCACTGTATATAATAAATAATTCATCAACAGTAGTGGGTAAATGTATAATGTGTATTCATTCACCAGTAAAATGTCATGTGAATATTATATTAAAGGGCTCATATGTCTCTGTTCATGTTGGTATAGAAAGTCCTCAAGTGGGCTAGGGAGATAGCTTAGTGGCATAAGCAGCTGCCTTGCAAGGGCAAAGTCCTGAGTTTGATCCCTGGTACAAAAACAAAAACCCCAGAAAGTCCTCCAACATACTAAAGATAGTATTGTCTTTAAAACAGATATTACTTATATCTGTTATTACTCAACAACTTTAAGGGTATAGTTGAATTCTAGTTTATTTTACATCATTTTAGCTTATATATTTGTCATTCAGTAGCTGGTTTTAAAAATATGCCTAAATACCCCCCTTTTTAAAATTGAGCATGATTAGTCCTATATCTTTAAAACTTTCTTTTACAGCAAGCCTGTGGTTATGAGTTTACTAGCAAGCTACATCGTATGTATACAGATATGAGTGTCAGTGCTGATCTCAACAATAAGTTCAACAATTTTATCAGAAACCAAGACACAGTAATTGATTTGGGAATTAGTTTTCAAATATATGTTCTACAGGTATGAGTATGTATTATCTTATTAGCATTTACTAATGATTTCATTACCCTGATAGAGTATTGATTGCCTACTTGATTATATGTATTGAAATTATGTGTATTGGGTTTCAGAATTGTTATACTTTGTTACATTGATTTGGGAATAAATGCTATGATAGTAATGCTGTGGGTTTTATCACCATTTCACTGAAGGAAGAAAGTTAGCTTAGCACCTTAAAATATGTCTTGTTGCTTTATTAACTTTTCACTTTTTTCATTATAGGCTGGTGCATGGCCTCTCACACAGGCCCCTTCATCTACATTCGCAATTCCCCAGGAATTAGAAAAAAGTGTACAGATGGTGAGTTGCAGGGAAAGTATTAGCAGACGAAAAGAATTGTGATTGTTTCTTGGTGCTGGAGATGAAACCTGAGTGTTTTGTGAGTTCTCTGCCAGCAAGCTACACCAGCTTTTATTTTATATCATTTTCATATATACTCTACCATAAGGGTTCACGAGATAAGAGTATATTCATAGAACACTGTCCTTTATAGGAAGCTAATATTATAGTTACTAATATCAAAATTAAAGCCTTGAGGGTGTCCTAGAGTTCTTTACAAAAGTATCTCATATTAGTAAATCTGTCTGCCTCTAAGAAATTTTAAGTTGCAAAAATTTAATATTAGGAGAAAGGTTAAGCCGGGTGTGGTGGTGCACGCCTGTAATTGCAGCACTCGGAAGGCTGAGGCAGGAGGATTGGTGTGAGTTCGAGACCAGCCTGGGCTACAAAAGTGAGCTCAAGGCCAGCCTCAACTGTATAGCGAGACCCTGTCTCTTTTTTTTTTTGCCTTTTTGAGACAGGGTCTCGCCATGCAGTTGAGGCTGGCCTTGAGTTCACTTTTGTAGCCCAGGCTGGTCTCGAACTTGCACCAATCCTCCTGCCTCAGCCTCCCAAGTGCTGGGATTATAGGCGTGAGCCACCACGCCTGGCTGAGACCCTGTCTCAAAAAGACCAAAAAAAAAAGGAGAAAAGTTAGAACCATTTGAATGTGTTATATTCCAGCTGTTCAGGATGCCAAGACAGGTGGATCACAAGTTCAAGTCACATAGGAGCAACTTAGCCATGTCTCAAAATTTACAAAAAGGGAAGGGATGTAACTCAGTGGAAGAGTTCGCCTGGGCTTGATGTCCAATACTTCATAGGACAGTATTCTATCCATTTGAATTTTGATACTTCATGTGTTTCTTGCAATATTCTTATCTGGTCTTTTTTTTTTTTTTTTTTTTTTTTTTTTTTTTTTTTTTTTTTTTTTTTTTTTTTTTTTTTTTTTTTTTTTTTTTTTTTTTTTTTTTTTTTTTTTTTTTTTTTTTTTTTTTTTTTTTTTTTTTTTTTTTTTTTTTTTTTTTTTTTTTTTTTTTTTTTTTTTTTTTTTTTTTTTTTT
>PVJA010016257.1:0-30491 GCA_004027025.1 Myocastor coypus | reverse complement strand
ATCTGGTCTTTAATTTATGTAAATATATGTGGAATGTGAAATATTCTGGGGAAAAAAATCACTGAAATTTCAAGAAAAAATATTTATAGTGCAGGTGGGTAAACACTACAGAATGCTGACCAAAAACCTTCTAAGGAGACTGGGGAAGATGTATGTAGCACACATAATTGGGGCAGAATTTTGTAAACATGCAGTTTGTCCAATGGAAATAGGTGGTTTCCCTGGTTTCAGTATTATGGCGAGATGTTTTGGTTGACATGTAGAGTGTTCCTGAAAGCCACCGTGTTCAGAGGTGGTTCTACACTGGGGCTGGGTCACGCTGTGCACTAGATGGCCCACTGTGGAGGTCACATGTGGAAATTTCTACTTGTGCCATGGCAGCACACAAAAACTTTCAGAATGTGGAACATTTCTGATTCAGATTTTGGATCAAGGACACTTACCTGGTGATATTCACAGAATTGGACACCCATTACTATAGTTCACTTTAAAGTTTTTCATTTTCCCACAATTGGTCCAAAGAAATTCTTTTGCTCATAATCTTTGCTTCCCATTTCCTCTAACTTCCTCTCCTCATTACCCTACTTCTTTTACCGATTTTTTAACTCTGGACATTTCATGTAAATGGAGTCACAGTATGTATATTTGCTTACATATTGTTTTTTATTTTTTTAACTAAAAAAATTTTTTGTATGTGTGTGGTACCAGGGATTGAAGTCAGGACCTTGTACTTGTGAGGCAAGCACTTATTCCACTGAGCTATCTCCCCAACTTATAGTACATAAGGTTTTTTAATCATAGTTTTGTTGGGGTTGGCGAGATAGTTTGGAGGACTAAAGTGCCTGCTTAGGCAAGCTTAGGCAACCACAGGGACCACGGTTCAATCCTGGGCCCTATGTGCCGTATCAACCCCACTCCCAGAGCAGGCTGACCTGGCCACAGAGTCCAAACATAGCAACACACACCTGTAATCCCAGCCAGTGCTGGGGAGGCTGAAAACGGGAGGATCACTGTGAGTCTGAGCTGCTGAGATCCTATAACAACCAAATTCATTTAAAAAACCAAATCAGTTTTGTGAAAATTCATCTATATTATAGTATGTATTAATAGTTCTTTACTTTTTATTGCCAAATAATGTTCCCTTATGGATATATCACATTTAATTGGTACTCATCAGTTGATGGCCATGAAGGTTTTACTCTTTGGTGCATGAATAATAATTCTATCTTGACCATAATTATGTTCTTTTTTGTTTCTTTGAGAATAAGAATTATTCCTGTAATCCCATCACTTAGGAAGCTTAAATAATCCTGAACTGCAGAACAAGACTCCTGTCTCAAAAAATATTAACAGTGTAGTATAAGTTCTAGAATCACAATTCCTAGTTGCAGATGTCATTAAGCCACTTGTTACTCTTCTAAATCCCTAGGAATATTGCCAGGAGAATGAAACTAGGTAACTCAGGCAAAGCACTTAGTTTGGTATGTAGTAACTTTTTAAATCTTTATGTATTTGATACAGGGCCTCTTATGCAGCTCTGACTCACAGTGATCCTCCTGTCTCAGCCTGCCCAGTGCTGGGATTACAGGTGTGTAATCCCACACCTGGTTTCAGTGGCCATCATGGCATGCCCAGGGTTCTGGGACTGGCATGGCATGTGGTACTGGGGATCAAACCTGGGTCCTTGCACTTGCCATGCAGATAGCTTAGACCACCGAGCTATCTCCCAAGTCCTGGTATATAGTAATTACTTAAAAATTGGCAACTGGTAGTACTAGAAATAATAGTCACACAGCAGCAATAGTGGTAATAGTAGGGTAGTATTACCAGTAGAGATGAGGTTACTGTCCATGGGTAGGTTTTCAGAGTAGAAGTCTAATGTAGAATGTCTTATATCTTCAAAAAGATTATAGCACAAACTCCTAGGAGCTGCATAAAGAAGAGCATTCATCTGAACATGCTTTGGGTGAGCAGTTTACATCTTGGGTGTTACATAGAAAAAATTGTTGTGACCTAGGATCTAGTGATGGGATAGCCAGCTAAAATATCTTGATATATTTGTGACCAGCAAGAGAAAGAGAAAAAAAGATCTCTATTTTGACAATTTTTATAGGTTTTATTTTTTTTCTGTTTGATAATCTTAACATGTTTCTTTTTCTTTCATTTCAATTTTTATTTGTACACGTTTGCTGCACATAATGATTGCATTCCTCCTGGGGAGCTGGTACAGTACACTTGTCTCACAGTTCATCCTTAGACACTTGCCTCTCTTCCCTCCATCTCTGTCCTGTGATTTGTTCTTAGGACCCTGCTTTTCCAATTAGAATTAAAGGAGACAGTGGGAACTGGCAAAATAAATAAATAAATAAATAAATAAATACCCTCCTTTTAATTGTATATCCATCCTTCTCTTCATGAAATAATTTTCTAATAATTTTAATTCCTCAAACTATGACCTTCATCACTATTAAGTTTTTAGGTTTACAAATAGAAAGTAAATATTTCCTGATTAATATAAAACTATCATTTAAGTATTTTCCTTATTTGGATTTCCTTAAAATGACCAGTAGAGGGAGTTAGTCCTTGTATTTTCCCACTAGTAAATTTAAATTTCAACCACATAGGAGCAAAATCAAAATTTTTATACTTTATTATTGTACATTGTTTGCAGATAAATTAGTCATTATTTTATATTATTATATACTTCCATTTTACACATGAACATTTTAAAATTATACAAATAAAGCTATGAGTAAAAATAATCACTTTAAACCAGTAAATCTTAATGTTACATTTCTTTTATACCCAGTTCACAAATCTGAATAATGTACCTAATGTCAATGAAGTAATATCTAATATATTATTGTAGCTTTCTTATTAGAGGTGAATAAGCTCATTAACTACGAAATGTTAAGTTTTAGCCCTTTGAGGTCTAGTTAATACCCTCAAATGGTATTTGAAAATGCCATACTTCAACCCATTCACTTCATTTTTTCCCCAAAGATCAAATTTTTTTTTTTGAGACAGGGTCTCGCTATGCAGTTGAGGCTGACCTTGAGCTCACTTCTGTAGCCCAGGCTGGTCTCGAACTCTCACCGATCCTCCTGCCTCAGCCTTCCGAGTGCTGGGATTACAGGCGTGAGCCACCACACCCGGCTCAAATATTTTTTACTGTATTACTAAAGCACAGCCACAGCTGAAGCTTCAGCCTGTGTTTTGCATCAGTTTCCCCAAGTCTTCCATGTGCCATAGGAACAGCATAGGACCTAGGAGCACCTCCTGCACATGGAGTAGGTTGCTCTTCCAGGGAGGAACACTGAGTTTTGGCTATTTGCACTTGGAGCAAGAAGCAAACCTGATCTTTGTCCAGAAATAGATATTATCTTAGCCTTCAAGGCTCCTTCTTGGCCTGGGGAGGCAGCTCAGTGACATAAGTGCCTACCTCACAAGTGTAAGGTCCCAAGTGTGATGCCCAGTACCACCCCCAAAAACAACAACAACAAATCTTGAAAATATTTCCTGAAAAAGGCCCTGTTTAAAAAAGTCAAGATCTTCAATTAATTTAATTTATTCATTTATTTGTTCATTTATTTATTTTGTATTTAGTACAGGGTCTACAGGGCCTCATTACACAGGTTGGACTTGTAGTAATCCTACTGTTTTCAGCCTCCCAAGTGCTAGGATTACAGGCTTGCACCAACATGCCCAGTCTCAGTGTACCCCAGGGGTGGGGCTGGCACAACAAACAGGGAATGGAACCTAAAGTCTGTGCATCTGCCTAAGCAGACACTTTAATCCACTTAGTTATCTGGCCGGTCTGAGATCCTTAATTTTTGGTATACCTAGTTAGGAAATTCAGGGATGCTAAGGGCCCAGAGTAGGTTGTCTCTCCCAGCAGCCATTTTCAACAGATAAGAATAAATGAGTGAGAAGGGAAAACTTGGCTAAAATCCTATGTGATAGATTGTAGGACCAAGACTAATCCATTTAATTTATTTATTTTTTTAATTTTTATTTTATTTATTATTTTTATTCTTGTTTCAGAACCTTTGTTTGTTTATTCACTCATTTTTATGGCTGGCTCAGCCTGCCCCGAGGTCAGGGCTGGTGCAGCATGTGTTGCCGGGAATCGAACAGTGGTCCCTGAAGCCGCCCAAGCTTCCCCAAGCAGGCGCTTTAGACCACTGAGCCATCCCGCCGGGCCCATAATCCATTTAATTTAAAATGAGAAAACAGTCAGTTCATGCTTCTTGCTAATGAACTTTGATATCCAATCATTCAATCATAAAATGTTTTGTAGCTCTTTAATATTGTAATATTAGATGACCTGAGGGGTTTTGTTGCCAGCTAGTTACACATGTGAGAATCTGTGCTTAGATCTTCTTTTTTGTATATATACTCATTTTTTAAAAACTTTATTTATGTTATGGTTGGTTCGGCCTGCCCTCAGGGTGGGGCTGATGCAGCATGTGGTGCCAGGGATCGAACCATGGTCTCTGAGGTTACCTAACCTTGCCTAAGCAGGTGCTTTATTTATTTTTTATTTATTTATTTATTTATTTATTTATTTATTTATTTATTTTTTGTCTTTTTGAGACAGAGTCTCGCTATGCAGTTGAGGCTGGCCTTGAGCTCACTTTTGTAGCCCAGGCTGGTCTCGAACTCATACCAATCCTCCTGCCTCAGCCTCCCAAGTGCTGGGATTACAGGCGTGAGCCACCACGCCCGGCTCTAAGCAGGTGCTTTAGACTGCTGAGCTATTGTGCTGGCCCTGTGCTTAGATCTTAAAATTAAGGGAAAAGAATTTCTTCCAGTGTTGGTATTGTCAGTAAAACTTCATTGACTAGTACTATTTGCTGGGATAATAAAGAGACTTAAAAAAAGTTTTCATCCTAATACAATGTGGAGCTTAAAGTACATTTTAAGGCCTGAGTTTCTCACTTCAAAAAATATTTTAAGGCCTTGAATTTGTGGCCATCCTCCTGCCTCAGCCTCTCTAGTGTTGGGAGTAGAGTGTGCACCACCAGGCCTGTAGAACTCTATAAATTTTGGCTAGTGACCTATTTATTACCCATTTAAGTAGGAGAAGGAGTTTTTAAAATTTTAAGTCTATGGCAATAGAATGGTGAATTGACTTGTTCAAATAATAACAACAAAAATATCAAAAAGGAATGAAGCTTTGTTTTAAACATTTTTTAAGTATTAAATCATTGACATTCTAGCAAACCATACACACCTGGTTGTCACTTCAACAAGGGCATATGTTAGCAAATATAAGATTAAAACTAAGGTACTTACATGTTATGTTGCATTTATTAAATCCAAATTATTCAAAAATATCAGTGAGTCAGTATCATATCTGAACTTCTATAAAAAGCCAAATTTGCAGCTGAATGTTAATTGTGATTCACTGTGTAGTAGAAATGACTATATTTTATGGGCTGAGATTCCAGGAGTGCATCACCATTCCTGACTCTCACCTTGTGTGAAATATATATACATATAAATGCTGCTTCATACTGAAGTAGACAAATTATTTTGTGAAGATTGATGGTGATATTGAAATGATTGTATCATATTTCAGAAAAAGTATTTATATGATCTTGGTCAAGGACTATGTAGATGTATTTTCATCTGTAAAATGATGAGGTATATTATTTAGTGGTCTCCGATGTTTTTTCTAACATACATCTACTTGTTTAATGTGGTAAAAACTAGGTGAAGTACAATAGCTGAAAATAATTTATTTTTTTTACCCCTTTTTACAGTTTGAATTATTTTATAGCCAGCATTTTAGTGGACGGAAACTAACATGGTTACATTATCTTTGTACAGGTAAGTGCATTAAATTATAGATGCCCTAATAAGATTTACCTGATAGGAGTATCTTTAGAAAGAAACTTAATGCCTAATTAAAGCTCTTAACCTGTTCTCCATCTGTCTTTGCAGCAGATAAATTACTAATAATATAATTCAAGTATAACATTTTAATAGCATTTTATAATTAGGCTACTGATCATATTACTCCTTTTAAAGAGAATTTTGAGTTGTATAATGACTTAATTTCTGTTGACAATCACTTTGTATAGATTTTAGAAAATGTGTTTAGAATCACAGACTTGACCTTCATTAACCATTATAGCCTTATAAGTTGATTCAGCCATTTCATTTTTGTGATGCTATAATGAACTATAATACAAAAGGGTTTTTTAAAGAAATCATGTTCAGTACTTTCATTTTAAAAACACTTTAGGAGTACTGGGAGATAGCTCAGAGGCATAAGTGTCTGCCTGGCAAGTGCAAGGTCCTGAGTTAGATCCTGGTACTCCCCACCCCCTAAAATAAAATAACACTTTAGGTGAGGTATGATAGTACCTACCCAAAATCTCAGCACTTGGGAGGCTGAGATGGGAGGATCTTCATGAGTTTGAGACTGGCGTGTGCTATATAGAGAGCACAAAGTCACCCTGAGCTACATGGTGAGATCCTATCTCAAAACAAACAAACAAGCAAGCCGGGCGTGGTGGCGCACGCCTGTAATCCCAGCACTTGGGAAGCTGAGGCAGGAGGATCGGTGCAAGTTCGAGACCAGGCTGGGCTACAAAAGTGAGCTCAAGGCCAGCTTCAACTGCATAGCGAGACCCTGTCTCAAAAAGACAAAAAAAAAAAAAAAAAAAAAAAACCAAGCAAGAAAACCTTTAAGCATAATCTGGGGAATATTTTTTTGCCTCTTTATGGAATAGTGGAGCCCACTTACTGATATGCCAAAAGGGTTGAAAGCATTGCAACTGCTCTGGTTGGCTTCAAGATGTTAGCCAATGCAACCCCTTCACCTTCCTCCACCAAACCATGTTTTGGAAAGTATAGTGAATTAGTTTTCCCTGGTACAGGAAGGAAAGAGTGTGTATGGTATGTAATGGTACCAGAGATCTAATCAGTTGGCATTATCTTTATTGGAATATTCCTTCTGTCTAGTCTGCTAAGATCTCATCCAAACAGCAGTGTTTCTATTTATATTCATTTACATCTTTGAACATGATCATTTTGTTAGCAATATATTCTGCATCACTTGTATAAGTTTACTGAATATATTGGGTATTCTAATTTGTTAGTACTTTGGACATGAAGCATTTAATGATATTAATAGTGGTCATTTGAGAGTTGATCTTTTATTTTGTACATGTTCACATTTTCTATTCTCATTTAGCAAATACTAATTTAACAGTTGTCAGGTCAGAATATTTATTGTCTTCTACTATGTTGTCTGGATATAAGTAAGTTTTGTTGTGGGAGAGAAAGAAGCTACAATAATTCCATGTTGCTAAAAGATAAATCAAGCAAAGATTAACTCAAGTGAGTTCTTTTTTGGCCCAGGCCTTGGCACAAAGCTGTATCCCCAGCCTTTTCTGAAGCAGGGTCTCACTTGGTCACTCAGTTGCTCCAGCAGAGCTTGACTTTATGATCTCCAAGATTCAGCCTAGGTGTGTGTGTGCCACCATGCTGCCATTCTAGTGTTCAAAATTTACTCAGTTTCCTCAGTTTTGCTCAGAGCAACTTGCAACAGTATTCTTAAGAGTCACCCAAGGTCTTGAATTGTATTTTGTTCTTATACCTCCCACTTCTCCCCAAAGCTATCTTTTCCTTCATCACCCAGAATTATCTGATCTGGTGATCTGAAAAGACCAGGTATGTCAGCAGTGGTATAGAATATCTACTGTTCTGAATTTTTCAGATTTTTTTTCTCAACCTGTGACATGTTTTGAGTTATACTCCCCATACTATCTATAAAGTTGAAATTAGGTTCAAAGGCTTGATTACTTTCAGGTTCGTATTAGTGGCAAAAATACTTGTCAGGTGTGTACTTGGCACTTCATTACATCAGAAGTCATAGAATGCAAAATGGTCTCACACCTGATTGATATGATAGCACCAGATACTGGTATTGTGAAGGTCCTCTTTGCCCTTTGCAGTTAGCAGGCAGTGAGAGAAATGATACTTGGTGGTCACCAGAAGGACCCTCTTCCAGGGACAGTCCTACCTATCTTGGCTGCAGTCAGTTATTTTGTGAGTGCTTACAAAATGGTGATATTCTATCACTTTTTCTAGCTGTGAGCCACTGGTATTCTATGGAGAGAAGCCTTCCCTGAGAGAGTAGGGAGTGACAGAGTGGGGTGAGGGGCTACGAGCCACAGTGAGGGCCACTGTGCAGCACAGCCCATGCCTCTTGGGCTTATTTTAAGAACTGTGCACATCCAGGATTTTTTTTTTTTTTTTTTTTTTTTGTCTTTTTGAGACAGGGTCTTGCTATGCAGTTCAGGCTGGCCTTGAGCTCACTTTGGTAGCCCAGGCTGGTCTCGAACTCGCACCAATCCTCCTGCCTCAGCCTCCCGAGTGCTGGGATTACAGGTGTGTGCCACCACACCCTGCTCACATCCAGGATTTTAATGTATAGGTTCTTAGCATTTGCCAGGCAAGGTTAACTGCACGTCATCACTGTCCTTTGCTACCCTTGAGTTTGCACTGCTCAGAAAGTGGTGCTGAAGAGTGGGAAGAATTCTTTGTGCCCCTGCTGCATGAGAATCCATTGAAAAGTGGCACAAAGGCACCATACAAAATGAGCTTTTATTTCTTTTTTCTTGAAAGGTTGTATAATAAAGGTGGTGATAGGCAAGTGATGCCCCCTCCCTTCATTCTCTTCTAGTGCTCTCTGTGTTCTGGGGTGGCCCAAGGCAGCATAGTGCCCTAGTGATGAGTGCTGCAGGGTTACTTCACACCCTTTGCTAACAAGTGACTGAGCACTCATCACAGAAATCTCAAGGTGCAGCTGATAGAATATTTTGCTTTTTCTCTACATTTTCCAAATGTGCATATTAGGATTGAGTCCTTAAAGTACCCTTTGTACTAATTATCAGTAGTATACTCTCATTGATAATTTTCTTCATAAGTGTTTGTGGGAATTGGATGTTCTAATTAATAGATTAGATTAGGGATTTCTCCAAATGCTGATAAGTATTTCTAAATATCATTTTTTCTATAGTCAAAATGTAAATGGTTATAATGAATAGTGGAAGTTAATACTGTATTCATATTGAGTGAGTGATTCTTATTCTCTAGACCAGTGGTTCTCAACTTTTCTAATGCTGTGACCCCGCAATACAGTTCCTCATGTTGCGGTGACCCCAAACCAAAAAATAATTTTGGTGGCTACTTCAAAACTGTAATTTTGCTACAGTTATGATTCGGAATGGCTTTAGGTGACACCTGTGTTTTGGTCATCTGACCCCTGCTGGGATTATGACCCACAGGTTGAGAACCACTACTCTAGAATCTTAAGTAATGAATAACAATAACAAAAAAAGCAGAAAATCTTGATCAGAGTTACAAATTATCCCTGAACCAGATGTAGCTGCTAGAGCAAATTTTATGTGAAACATAATTTCCTTGAGTTAAAATGAAGAGCTTTGAAAACAAAACTTCTAGGGCTGGGGAGATAGCTCAGTGGACCAGGGTTTGATCCCCAGCACCACATGCTGAGCCAGCCACCAAGTCTGGGCGTGGTGGCTCACACCCATAATCGCAAAGCTGGGGAGGCTGAAAACAGGATCAGCAGTTTGAGCTGCATAGTGAGACCCTGTACCAAATACATAAAGTAAAGATAAAATCCAACCTCCTGGTTCAGTTGATAATCCATTAAATAATCATAAGGGCAGAGTGTTCATGTGTGTGTTAGTCACTAAGCTGCAACTGGGTACTTCAGGAAGTGGTTCTTTGAATTGCAACTTTCATCTTCTTTTACATATAAGAGAGTATATATTGGTGGTGCTTTGTTTGTTACACATGCTTCCATGCCATAGGCCTACAACCTGCTAAATCTCGTAGGGCTCACAAGGAACTTCTGTGTCTAGAACATTTAAAATTAATTTCAGTGAAAGAACAAGTCTGCTTATTTGTCATTTCAGGTTTCTGTTTGCCTCTAGAAAATCACCAAGGGGGAAAAAATTTATGAATGAAATAATGTTCAAATCTGGCTGAAATTAAACTTTAGGCAGTTGCAGAACCATTCCCTATACACTCAGAGGCTTCCTGGCACACTTGACCTTGCCCAAGGCAGACCAGATAATGCAGGCACACATAAAGCATGGATAGAAGCAGGCTGTCATTCATGTGTCTTCTCCCCTGTCCCAATCTCCTACCCTCTTTTATTATTGTCAGGGTTTTTGGTTTGTTTGCTTTCTCCCAAGTTTTAGCCTTCCTTTTTTTTTTTTTTTTTTTTTTTTTGAGACAGGGTCTCGCTATGCAGTTGAGGCTGGCCTTGAGCTCACTTTTTGTAGCCCAGGCTGGTCTCGAACTCGCACCAATCCTCCTGCCTCAGCCTCCCGAGTGCTGGGATTACAGGCGTGAGCCACCACGCCCGGCCTTAGCCTTCCTATTAATATTTAAAGTCATTGTTGAGACACTCCAGTAAAGTTGTGATAGCTTAACTGTAACTTATGCTACATACTTAAAAGTATAGCCCCACACTCCTTACAAACAAAAGCAGCTACATCATTCTTGGTGGCTTTGAGTTAATTTGTGAAGTCCTCAGCTCATACTTTCAAGAAAATAGCCTAAAAATTATTACTCAAGTAATTTTAAAATGTTTTTAAATGACTGGTTTGCTGTTGCCTTTTGATTGCAGGTGAAGTTAAAATGAACTATCTGGGCAAACCATATGTAGCCATGGTCACAACATACCAAATGGCAGTTCTTCTTGCCTTTAACAACAGTGAAACGGTCAGCTATAAGGAGCTTCAAGATAGCACTCAGATGAATGAAAAAGAACTGACCAAAACAATTAAATCATTACTGGATGTGAAAATGATTAATCATGATTCAGAAAAGGTATGTGGCAATATTCCTAGGGAATTCAAGCATTGACAACTCTGTGTGTGTGTGTGTGTGTGTGTGTGTGTGTGTGTGTGTGTGTGTGTCCAGCATTTTGTAATTTTTTTCTTTTGGAACAGCCTAAGTTGCCCAGGTTGAGCTCAAACTGGCAATCCTTTCTCGTCTGACTCTCAAAGTGCTGGGAGGAAAGGTGTGTATCACCATGCTCGACCATCACTGACATTATTAAAGCTTTTTTGTGGGGCCTTTTGCCCTGGCTCCAGTAATCCCATCCTGACTAGTACCTTGTGCTCTGGAATGGGCTGCTGCCTGTCAACCTGAAATCACAAGTGCTCTTTGTGGACTGATTTTTCCTGTCCTGTGACAGTGACAGCAAATTAAAAAGTTACAGAATTGCCATCTGGGAGGTTCTGATTCAAGCTTCTAAACTGTAGCTCATGATTCTTCCTTGGTTTTTTTCCACATGCTGAATTGTTTTACTCTCAGGCTCTGAATGGAGATGATAGCCTGTGACAGTGGCCCACATGTGCCTATGCCACCATGTGACTCGATTTAAGATGCTCTGAGATCTCCTCACAGAGGGACACCATGCCACTACACATGTCTGATAACCTTTTCAAGATTGCAAGCCAATGATGTACTTCTGGAATGACTGCTCTGTAGTCACAAGTTTTTATAGATGTTGCATGCCTAATGCTTTAAGAGCTTAAAACAACCTATGTGGGGTGAATTTATATATATATATATATATATATATATATATATATATATATATATATATATGTATATATATATGCAGGCGCCATAGGGTCTATGGGGTTTCACTAAATAGATCAGACTCATAGTGATCCGCCTATGTCCAGCCTCCCAAGAGCTAGGACTACAAGTATGTGGCACCACATCCATCCTCAGTTGCCATCCAGCGCACCCTGGGGGCAGGGCCAACATAGCACACTGGAGATTGAACCCTGGCTATTGCATCTGCCTCAACAGGTGCTTTAATCTGCTGTGTTATTTGGCTGGCCCTGAATTAATCTTTTTTTTTAAATTTGTTTATTATTTTTTATGAGTAAAAATAGCAGAAAAAGAAAAAACAGTGGCAAGGGTACATATAGTATAGAATTTCAAGACAAGAAAAATTCAACAATGGTTGCATTACATATTTTCATCATCAAATCAGTATAGATTAACAGACATAGGTATGTAAGACTGATCAAAAAATTAAACAGTAACACTTTCAATAAACATTTTTTTTAACTCTTCCAATTGCATTTTAAATTTGTCACTCTTCTAAAAAAAAAAAAAAATTATAGGGATTGAGATTGCAGAAAACGCAAGGTCCTGAGATTGATTCCTAGTGCCACCCAGGGGTGAATTTCTAATTTCAAATTATATCTATAAGAAAAAAACTCCTGTAAATTGTTTCATTTTAATTAAATAACTAGCTCATTTTAACTTTTAGACAATAAAGTGCTGTGGAAGTTTTTGTTCTTAAAAATAAAGCTAACTTTTGTTGCCCAGAAGTTTATGAAACAGATTATCCATTTGCACTTTAAATTTTAATTATGAGTCTGCCAATTCTGCAGTAGAATTTCTTAGGTTATTATTGAGAATTGGCCTGCCTGCCAAGTACCTCTGTCCTATTGCGAAAGAAGTTCCACTGTGTGATAGAAGCTTTGTCAGACCTGTCACAGAAGTAACGAATCTGAACATTAGCTTCACTCTCCTGGAGAAAGGGTTCCTTGCGGAGCATGCTCTGCAGGATCAGCAGTGTTGTGTCACTGCAGGGGCATGGGGAGTTGGCACTGTGTGTGGTGGAAGCACAGGTTCCTCTGTCTCAGGCTCTGTGTCATAGCATCTTGTAATTTCAGCAGTTACTTGAGCAAAGTGAATGTGCCCAGTCCTGTGAAGCCAGTGAGCTTACCTTGTTTCATTGAAAGGTAGAATATTTAACAGTTGGACCCAGAAATAGTTTATTCCTAAATACAGTCTGACACATGTAAAATTAGAAAATAATTGTTTTTGGTTTTTTACCACTGGATGATAGTTTTTCTCTTAAATGCAGTAATCTTCATAATGTTAATAATTGTTGGGCCGGGGAGATAACTCCATGGCACAAGTGCCTGCCTACAAAGTGTAAGGTCATGAGTTCGAACCCTGGTCCCTCAAAAACAAACAAAAAAAGTCATCTTTTTGCAGTAAACTAACAATTCTGTTTTTATAAATATATTTTTAAATATAGGAAGATTTTGATGCAGAATCTTCTTTTTCATTAAATATGAACTTCAGCAGTAAAAGAACAAAATTTAAAATTACTACATCAATGCAGAAAGATACACCACAAGTAAGTACTTTTTAATATCACTTTGCCTGAAAATATGTAAGCATTGGACTTCTGTTTTCAAAGAGATTGTGCAAGACTGTGTGCCTCAAAGTTAAATAGAATGTTCTTTTCTACTTTTCCTTTGGATTCACTAATTTTATAATCAAATCTCAGCACATGTTTTGAATTTTGAAGTAGGAGTAACAAGTATAAGGAAAGGGGCTGGCGGGATGGCTCAGCAGTCTAAAGCACCTGCTTAGGAAAGCTTGGGCAGCGGCAAGGACCAAGGTTTGATCCCTGGCACCACATGCTGCACCAGCCCCACCCCCAGAGCTGGCCATAAAAAAAAAAGACAGGTATAATGAAAAGCCCATGTAGTCTAGTCTCTTTGCCCTTACCGCATACTGAAATGTGTAAGTTGGGCTAAGGATGCAACTCAGTGGTACAGCCCTTGCCTAGCATGCACAAGGCCTGAGTTTCATCCTCAACACCAGCAAAACAATGCTGAACAAAAACAGAAAGCCACACCTTCCAACTTTCACTCTAAGGATTAATATGATCCACTGCAGATGTTATTTTTGCATTAGTTCTGTGATATTGAGCACAGCATAACTATCTGATTAGCTTATTGTTGGTTGGATTGTTTTTGAACTTAGCTTGAGTGAAACACAAGTTTAGTGACAGTGTCTCTCTCTTTTGGCTTTTTTTCCCCCTAAACAGGAAATGGAGCAGACTAGAAGTGCTGTAGATGAGGACCGGAAAATGTATCTCCAAGCTGCTATAGTTCGTATCATGAAAGCACGAAAATTGCTTCGGCACAATGCCCTTATTCAAGAGGTAAAAGAGAGGGACAAACTTTAAGGATTTTCGAATATAAGATACTGCTGGTGCACAGATTAGGTTTGTGTCTTAGAGATAGTGCAGAGATAATCTGGTCCCCAAGCAACATAAAGAAATATTTCATTGCTTAATGAGCACTACTTATTTACTGTATTTAAAGCCAGATTTCATTTGGCTTGAATATAGGCATCTTAATCTTGCTGGCTCTGAGTCTCTTGTCCAGGTTTTGGGGAGCTGGCCATATCCCTCACTCATTCACTCCTTGTACATCTACACAGGTGCCTGTCAGCATGGGGAACAGGGCATCCTGAGACAGGCAGTGTTTGGGAAGTTCACAGGATGGGAGGACAGACATTGACATCATATGCAGATGAATATAGAATTTGGTCAGCATGCCCTGAGAGGAAGGGCAACAGCGCTGCATTCCTGTCTCTGAGGCTGACAGAGCATGCTGGACAGGCTTTCTTAGCAGAGTGGTATTTGAGCTCAGAGGAAGGAATAGAGTTCAAGTTAAATGAAAGCGGAGGGGTCTCCTTAATTTATAGTATCATTGAATTATATGTGAACATTATGGGATGTTACCATACTTAGGTTCTGCACGTTAATTCCTTTACAATATAAACGTTGGGGTTTTTTTCTCCCAACTTTGTATTATAAAAAATTTCCAGCCATCGTGTGTAAGTAACAATTCTGGTACAACTGGTATAACTTCATGCTGATTTTAGGCATCTTTCTCTGGTTGGATTAGGTCTGTTTATTGTAACCTCAGTAGATTAGAAGTGCCTTGGAGCCAAATGGTTAATTATGTACAGTTGTTGGCCAAGTGGCAGCCTGACCCATGCATCTCTTCTGCACAGGTCATCAGCCAGTCGAGAGCCCGGTTTAATCCCAGCATCAGCATGATTAAGAAGTGCATCGAGGTCCTGATAGACAAACAGTACATTGAACGCAGCCAGGCATCTGCGGACGAGTACAGCTACGTTGCGTGATGTCACCGCTCCAGTGTGGGTGCAGATTGTTGCCGTCCTGGCTGGTGCGCTCTGGGGAGAAGAAGCAGGCCTATGCCTCCATAATTTGGTCATTTGGCAGCCCCTGTTTTTCTGCTGTTTACAATGTCACCAGTGCCACGTCATGAGCGTCAAAGAAAATGCCTAGAGATATTTCAAGCTCATGTCATCATGACATTTCTTAAACTTTATCAGAGTGAGTGAAGTGTTCCTGGAATCTGGAAGTTGGTTGAGTACCATGCTTTTCTCCCTTCACGTTTGCAGTTGATGTGTTTTTTTTTTTTTTTTTTTTTTTTTTTTTTTTTTTTTTTTTTTTTTTTTTTTTTTTTTTTTTTTTTAATGTATCTTAAAGGACATAAAAACTTAAATATTGTAATAAACAGATAACCTAATAATTGTATCTACTTCAAAATGACAAACATGATATTGCTGCTTGTCAAATAAAAAAATAAAGAAATAGAATGCCTTTTTTATGTGGATCAAATATCAGGCTGACAACAAAATTTTATATTTATGATAGATAGATAGATAGATAGATAAAGATATATGGATATATATAGATATATCTAAACATTTTGCATATTAACGTGATTCCATCATCTGTTTCTGGTGATGCGCTACATTACGAAAACGTGTGAGGGGCATGTGTAGTAACATTGAGCCTGCGGAACTTTTCATGAGAGATGTCTTCTGTTTTCATGTCACTAATTTTTTTCTAAAAGCAGTACACCAAGCCTGCCTCCCTTTAGATGTCCCAGGTCTGTGGCCCCAGGGTACAACCCCACTCTCCTCCCTAGGACCTTATACCCTGTGGACTCCAGTTCACTTTTGGGACTCTCAGGTTGCTAAGTAGCATATGAAGCACCTTTAGAAAAGTATGTGTGGTACATTATGCCAAGTACCAGTTATACAGAGACATGAAGTTCCATTATTTTTTATTGTAGAGTAACAGGAGTGTTAAAAGTTTAAAGTACTCTAACCTTTTCATTGAATTGTCTACCTGCTCCACACTCTACAACATATAAACATTTTTGAAACTAAAACATTTTAAGACATTGCACAGAAATAATTTCATTTATATTTCATTCTGTATGTCTAGCAGATAAGGCCTTAAAGATTATTACTTCTAATAAATAACTTTTAGTGTCATCTCACGATTCATATTCAAATTTCTTAATGTTGAAAAATGACTTCTATAGTTGGCTCTGCAGTTGTACTTTTTCTAACTTGTGTCTCCTGTTTCACAAATCTGAGCTTACAATGGTGAATCAACTGTATTTCTCATCTTCCTTCCTCCTTGTCAGGAAATATTGGCATAAAGTATTGTACATTCACAGTCAGCAAACAAAACTTGGTTCAGATTAACTTGCTAAGAAGTGTCCCAAAATTATGGCTGCTTTTCTTAAATATTTATAAATGTTAACTCTTAACCTGGTATCTAATTGTCAAAAAAATATATTCAGAAATTGACAAGATCTCTGTACTGAGGTTTACAGCAGTGAGTGGCGATAGTTTTGTTCATCTCCTGTGCACCCTTAGAGGATGTGGATCATGCCCCATGCCCACAGAGAGAGCCAGCAGGAAGGTCTGAGTGCTCCCATGGAGGGAGCAGCTCCTCAGCTCAGTCACCTTAGGGCAGAAGAGGAGGTGCTCCAGCAGTGTGAGGTGCTCCCGAATGAGGACACTCCTGTCCTGCAGGGCCCAGTGGGCCAAAGGAAAGGGCTTCTCAGGCTTTGTCTTTGAAAAACAATGGGAATGGACTTCAGAAGGCTGTTAAAATGTTAAATACCAACAAGTGGGTATGCAGTTGGTGCTGTGTTCACAACCTGAGTCCTGGCGAGCTCCAGTCTTTTCTCTTTGAAAGCAAATTCTGCAGTTGATTTTGTGAGTGCCACTCTACAACTTGGGCCAATAATATGTTCTGAAAATTGCCTTAACAGACAGGCTGGGGATTGCTTCATTTCCTAATCTATATATCCTACAGTGCTAGATCCCTTCTGTTCTTTTTTAGCCTCACTGAACATGGACAAATTCTTCTCCATAACATTTTTAAATCTTCAGATGATTCTGTGAGCTAGGTAATACTTCTGTAGGAGAATAGGACACTAAGGAAACTTTACCAGAAGCTGCAGACCTTGAATTTAAATGTTACTCCAAGCTGTGGATCACATAAATATTCTAGAATATTCTGTAAGATGAATGGAAATCAATGGAGCATTCTGTAAGGTAAATTTCATACCTTTTCCAGACTTTGAGAATAAAACTTTGTTTCTATTAAATTTGTGGTAAAAAATTCATATTCTAGTTCTTAAAGTACATAAGGTAATAAATAGTGTTAGTGATTAAGGGACTTCTTTTGGCTTCCAGCTAGCTGATGCATAGCAAAAGGTACTTTGAATATTTCCCATTCACATGAACAATGAACTATATGTGCATTTATCATTTTTAAGCTTTCAGTGGTTTAAATAGCAAAGAGTAATTATTCGACTTTTTTTTTTTTTTTTTTTTTTTTTTTTTTT
The DNA here is from genome assembly GCA_004027025.1 of Myocastor coypus. Lineage (NCBI taxonomy): Eukaryota > Metazoa > Chordata > Mammalia > Rodentia > Myocastoridae > Myocastor > Myocastor coypus. Next base: position 12,918 of record PVJA010016257.1, on the reverse strand, counting down.
TTTTTTTTTTTTTTTTTTTGCCTCAAAGAAAATTCTTGGCTAGGCAAGGTCAGGGTAAAGAAGTGAGCTAGCAGTTCACTGCTGTAAGACCTGTTGTGCACAGGGCCTAGCTAACTGGATGGAAATTAGCATGAGGTATGCAGGTTGAGAGTGGGTATATTTATGGAGCATGTTGAAGGCCAAGCAGTTAACTTAGGCAGGCCTAGATGAGCTCTACAGCCTTCAGCCTGGAGTCCATTCTCAGTGGCATCACAGGTAGGGGGATGATGGTCCTGGGCACCATCTGGGGACTTCTGAGAGAGTTGTCCTCCCCTGTCCTCCACAACTCAGGTAATTCATCTCACAAACATTCACTGGTGTCAGTGTGTTATTCTGGGCACAAGGGCTTTGATGAGCAAAAAAGATATGGTCTGTGCCCACATGGAGCTCTGGGTCATGTGCTCATTGTGACTATCAGTCCACATGTCTGTGCTCATAGAGAAACCCTGGGCAATATAGCAGCATTTCACCAGTGGCTCTCAGCAGAGAAGGGAGGCAGGAGGTGTTTATGAGAACTACAGTGTTCTACACAGCGTTCATGAGAGAGCCTGAGAGGAGGCAGCATCCAGGAAGTAGGAGACCAGAAGTAGATTTTGACAAGAGAGTTGGCTACATTTATATTTAAAAATTGATGTTTTCATAGCTTAAGAGTTACATTCACTTTATTTTGTTTCACAATGTCCATATTTGTTTTTTGCAGTAGTATTCGTGAACTGTTACGTGGTACAAAGTTCAGCAGACCGAGATGTGATTTAAGTGGACCATGCTTGCATAAGGAGACAGTGGTGAGTCAAGATTGCCAGTAGGCCTGTTGCATTGCTTGGCTGCAGAGTGCTCACCACACAGCAAGAAAAGGATGATGTCTAGGCCTTTGGCATTCACAGCTAAAGTCATTTGTGGAGTTGGAATCTTGGAAGATAGCAGGCGTGGCTTTAGACATTTGCCACCATGCTTTTGAGATGACAGTGGAGCAGGCCATTGCTTAGGCTTGTCTGCCATGTTGTCATGTAGATGTTCTGATTCCAAGTCTTTGAAGACTTCTTGATGCATTTTCTTTCTCTGACTGCACTCCATGCAGACTGTTGTGGTGACATGTACCCAGAGTAGCCCATGTCTGCTCCTGTATGAATATGGTGTGTGCATTTTAAATCAGAAAGGTGGGAATGAGAAGGAATGACAATTTTTGCTGAAATCCTATTGTACCTAGAGACTTTGTCATTTTTAGGTGACAGTCTGTTCATCCACTGTGAGGAAGACACATCTTCCAGACATAGGATAGTTGAGCCCAAAGTGCACCTGCCGTGTGCCTGTTTCTTACATTCACACATCTTTGTCAGCTGCTATATGCTCCCCATGTTTTACATTCTACTGGAAAATGCAAAACATTTGCCCATACAAGGAAGGAACCTTAGGCATGCAACTTGTAGGAAAGAAGTTTTAATTGTTATGGGTGTTTGTGATTCTCTGTTTGTAGTAAACTGTTCAGAGAGATAGTAGTTAAAGATTTGTGCCCTGCTGTTGGAGCCTGCAGTGCTGCGGAGGAAGTGACTAAGCAGCTTGCTGTTTTACACTTATTGGCCAGGTTGATTCCCCTCCCCCCGGAAGAACTCAGATTTATAACCAGCTCTGTAAAGGCACCAACCAGCTCAAGAGACCACTGCTAACCTAGCACTCTCTCCACAGAGATAAGTTTCAGTTTCTTTAAATGGATGGATTTCATTAGGTGCTTTTTTTTTTTTTTTTTTTTTTTAATGAATTTAGGATGGGTTCTACAGGGTGCAAGGGTCTTACTACATATTTGTAGTGACCCTTCCTGTTTTCAGCCTCCCAAGCACTGGGATTACTGGTGAGTACCACGAAGCCCAGTTTCAATTGCCATCTCAGTGCACCTAAGCAGGTACTTCTGTCTGCTGAGTTATCTGACTGGCCTAAGTCTTTCTTATAGGAAAGAAAGGAAAATAAAAACCATTTTTCTGTCTATCTGACAATCTATCGGTCTGTCATTCTATCAATCAAACAAAGACCAGAAATGAAACTTGGGGCCTTGCACTTGCTAGGCAGATGCTTGTGTCACTGAGCTATCTCCCAAGTCCAAACATCCTTTTAGCAGAAACAAAATAGAGCACAAATTGTAGAAAATGTTTGGTTCAAGTTAACAGGGGCTGGCCAGATAACTCCATGCACTAAAGTGCCTGCTTAGGCAGAGCCCAGTGTCTGTGGTTTGATCCGTGGTGTGCTGTGTTGGCCCCACCCCCGGCGATGCTCTGAGACAAAAATTGAAACTGAGCATGGTCATGCCCACATGTAATCCTAGGGCTTGGGAGGCTGAAAACAGGAAGATCTACTTAGTATGATATACTTAGTCCAGTCTACTTAGTGAGGCCCTATACACCCTGTGCTAAATACATTAAAAAAAAAAAAAAAAAAAAAAAGTTACAGCAGAAATAAGCTGCCACTAAAAAGAAAGTTCAGTACTGAATAGAAAAAAACTAGTTTTTGTTTTGTTTTGTTTTGTTTTTTTGTCTTTTTGAGACATGGTCTCGCTATGCAGTTGAGGCTGGCCTTGAGCTCACTTTTGTAGCCCAGGCTGGTCTCGAACTCACACCAATCCTCCTGCCTCAGCCTCCCGAGTGCTGGGATTACAGGCGTGAGCCACCAAAAAACTAGTTTTAATTACGCTCTTGGAACACTAATATATAGACTGTGGAGACCTTATGTTCAAGTCAGTGTAATGTCATGGTGATGTGAGATATTTGTTAAATATGCATTTTATTTATTATTTTTTTTTTTTTTTTTTTTTTTTTTTTTTTTTTTTTTTTTTTTTTTTTTTTTTTTTTTTTTTTTTTTTTTTGAGGAGCAGGGGATTGAACTCAGGACGTTACACTTGCCAGGCACATTTTATTTTTGTTGAGATAGTCTTGCTGTGTAGTCTGGTCTTGATCTAGAACTCATGGTGATCCTCTTGCCTCAGCCTCCTGAGAGCTGGGATATAAGTATGCATATTCCATCACCTCAAGGGTGGGGATATGTAGCCACTTGGTAGATGGGCAGAATTGTTTGGTATGTGAAGCAGAAAGGGCTGGCTGCTACACCTGTTAATTATGTTCAGTGCTGGATGGGGCCACAAGCTCCACTGCCCAGAAAGCAGAGGGAACAGTTCTTATACCAGGGAGGCATCCATAGTCCACCCTACAGGCCTGAGTGAGGCAGCCATAGGACAGCACACCTTTGGGAGGTCACCAAGCTCCAGATATGTCAGGTCCCATGCACTGCCAACCCAATAATCTAGATGTAATCTGAGATCCCAGTTTCAAGACCAGGTGGAGTCCTTAAAGCAAGCAGCTGAGGATTCTTCTGGAAACAGATGAAAGAAAGGCCAGACAGCAAGGCCCTTGACCCTGGAACGTTCACCTATATGTAGCTTGGCAAGAGAGTGACCAACCAGAAGCACATGGACACCACAGAACATACTAGAACACTGGCTTCTGGTAAGAGGAGGGTTAAGAGAATAAAGTGTGACATGAACTAAAAATTGGGGTTAGCCTTTGTCTGCCAGAAGTATTTATTAACTTCACTGTTTTGTAGGGAGTGTGCATGTTCATTTTGTAACAGTCATCTGCTTGATGTTTTGTGTCAGAGGTCTTGGGGCAGAGTCAAGAGAACCTTTATTATTGACTTTACGCAGAGCCTTCAGTCCTAAGGATAGAACTGATGCCCTTGCGTGTTCTGGGCATATACTTGGCCACTGAGCTACATCTCAGTCCTCTTTATGTTTTGGAGTAGAGCCTTGCTTCAGCCTCTTGAGTAGTTGGGGTTTGGAGTTCCAGGTGTATATGGTAATAGTTAACTATAATAGTGCCTGTTATCATGAGACTGTGGAGGTTAGAAGCCCTGTTGTCTTCTCTGTGATCAGGAAACCTAGGAAAGCCATGGTCTGATTCTTAGAAGCCTGAGAGCTAATGGTGACTTTCCTCAGGTAGGAGAGGACCAACATGTCTGCCCAAACAGTCAGGCATGAGAAGTCCGCATTCCTGCACCTTTTCTTTCTGTTTGGACTGGCACAAGCTTGAACTGTTGTTGCTGCACTGAGGCAGACAACTTCAGTCCACTGAAATGCTCACCTCAGTGCCAGTGTCCTTCCAGGCTAATAAATAATTTTTAACGAGATAATCATGTTTACTTAGACAACCTGTGACCTGGCCAAGATGACAGAATTAACCATATGGATGGTGATTTGCTCTTACTTCTTGGCTGGGTTCCATTGTTACCCTTCCAAAGTTCATGGTCACTCAGAACATGTGAATAGTGACCTTACGGAGATAGGAGACTGTGATACAAGGAAGTTAAAATCCAGTCACATTGCATAAGGTGTCCTTAAAGCAATTTCTGTCATCCTCATAAGAGAAAGGACATTTAGACACAGATGCACAGAGAAGACCATCTGAAGGCACAGATATGAAGTGATACAACCCCAAGCAAAGATGTTTCCAGCAGCACCCACCTACCAGAAGTTAGGAAGAGGTGAAGAAGGGTCTTGTCCTAGAATCTTTATGGCCTCACCGCCACCTTGGTTCAGTTGGCATGTTCCAGAACCACAGGAGAAGAAAATGTATTTTAAGCCATTGAGTTGTAGTACTTTGTTGTGGTAGTCTTAGAAAACTAGTTGAGTTGCCTTACATAGTTTTTGTTTCTGGTTTGCTTTTATTTTTTGAGATAGATTCTTCTGTATAGCCCAGGCTGGCCTAGAACTCAGTGATCCTCCTACCTCTGCCTCCCAAGTGTTGAAAATCTAGGTGTGCATACCACCACTGCCCAGTAGTATTTTATGTTTTGTACTTCTGGTATAAAAATCAGCTGAACACAGTTTTCTGTTTCTCTTGAAAAGATAGCTCCTGAATCACCATTTGCCACATGAAAAACCTGAACAAAAACTTTGTCTTCACCCAGGCATAGCTGGATGGCATCTGGAGGCAAAAGAATGTCCCTGATCTTGTGCTCAGGGGAGTGGAGCCTATAAAGCATCATATTCCTTGAACAGCCTGCACTTCAGCTGTGGCTGTATTTCCCACACATCCTAGGGGAAAACAAAGATTTGGAGAAAGCTTTGACCACGCTCAAAGCTAGTCAGGACATTTGCTGCTGATGAGCAGCAGCATGCCTGCAGATGAGGAAGACATGTGACAAAGACAGGAAGCCCAGTCACTTTCCTAGCATAACTCCTCTGTGGTGGCACCCTCCAAAGACTGCACAGTGTGCCAGTGAGGAGTCCCCTTAAAGTGGGGTGGCTGCCTTTCTTTATGAGAAGCAACTTATTTTGCTCCACAGTCTCAGTCAATGCAGTCACTTCAAGGCAGAAATGGTGCCATGGGAAGGCACAGCAGAGGGAAGCACAGAGAGAAGAGAGGAGCTGAGACAGCCTTGCACCCCTCTAGGTCCTGTCCCCAATGCCCACTGCCTCCTAGCAGTGCGTTCAGCCCTGAGCTCAATGGATCTTCCAAGCATCTTCTAAAAGCCCCACTTCTTGGGGTACATTTAAATCCAAATGATAGGGGCTGGGGAGATAGCTCCGTGGCACAAGTGCCTGCCTAGCAAGTGCAAGGTCGTGAGTTTGAACCCCGGTCCCACCAAAAAAAAAAAAAAAAAAAAAAAAAAAAAATCCAAATGATAAAATTCTGCCCCTTATTCCCAAAAGGCTTAAACATTGTTCTAGTACCCAAGCACCCAGCACAGACAGGCAGCTCTGACTCTAGAAGCGCCATATATGTGCAATTGCCAATTGGGATTGGCTACCTCTCACCTAGCATATCCAGTACCAAACTCTGGATCTTCACTGTGATCTGAATGTTTTGAGTTCCAGTACCATTCTCAGTATTAAGCCTTTAGGAGGCATGTAGGAAATGCAGGTAGAGTCCTCAAAAATGGGATTGGTGTTTCTAGGGAGGCTGCTCATCCCTTCCCCACACAAAGGCACGGCAAAGGGGCCATCTGTGAAGAGCAGACAAGCCCTCAGCAGACTTGTCTGCTATACTTGGAATTTGACTGCACCAGTCCCAGAACTGTGAGCAATAGATTCCTGTTTATAAATTTCTTAGTCTAAGGTGTTTCTGATAGCAGCCTGAATGGGCCAAGTCTTCTTTTGCCATCCCTATATGTTCTGTGGACTCCCATCTCCCTGGAGGGTAGCTCTTTCCTTTTGTAAGCTATGGAATTTTCCCCTTTCTTATACTCTTGCATGCTGTTTATCAGTAGAGTCTTCCTGTCTACTTTCAGAACATATTCAGAGCATGGCGGATAGCAGCCTTAATGCAGCAGAACCACGTATATGACAGACTTCCATGTTGGCACACAATGACAGGAGGGAAGAGCCACCCATGGCATGGCCAGGAGGAAGGCAGCAGCTGCTTGGGTCCAGCCACTGCATCTGGCAGTACAAGTAGGGCCCAGCTGGAAGAACTCAAGTACCAGACAGGTTTCCATGACAGACCCGAGAGCAAGAAGGCAGCCAGGCCCCTGCCAACCCTCAAGGTCTCAGAAGCAAGCAGGGGAACCTTACTTAGTGAAAGGGGATGACACATAGCCTGAACTACCAGTCCTGGTTCATCTGCCTCTGTTCCACATGAGGGTTTAGGCAGGGCTGGGGTGTGACTTCACCCACAGGGAGGACAGAAGCCCCCGCCTCAGAAGACCACAGGAAAATGTGAAGATGTCCTCTGGCCTGGCAGTACTCTTATCAGGAGTTGGCACAGAATCTTCTGAAACCCTCTATTCTCAACAAGGAGGGAGGCAGTTGTGTGGACGGACACAGGAAGGATACAGGGGTGGAGGTTTCTGAGCTTGTGTCTCATGGGCTTCTGAAGGGAGAGTTAAAGAAGTGTAGGATTAAGTTTTACACTGAAAAATCTACCCAACAACTTGACATTTGCCTGGTCTCCACACAGACTTTCCTGCCCAGGTTCCTACCTTCAGCATGGTCTGTTCCCTGTCTCATCCCCAAGACCTCTGTTCTAGTTGGCTTCTCTGGCATAGTAGAGAACAGATGTGATTCCTGGTTGTGTGGCAGCTCATGTTTCTCCTGGATCTCAGCTTTCCTCTTTCACTAACCCAGCTTTTTCCAACATTTTTCAGAACTCCTTTCCTGAGAACACCCACATTTCCTGAGAATTCCTGTTGGCCACTATCCTCCTCAGACCCAAAGGGCCCATAAAGTGCTTCCTGGTGAAGGTCATGGCTGCCTCTGGCAGCCCAGTGTTGTGGATAGGAAATGTTCCCCAAAAGCTCACCTGGTCTCAGTGCAGCAGTGTGCAAGGTAGGAGATGATCAGATCGCGACAGCTGAGTTCATGGCTGACTGGCTTCTGTGGGGGTGCTGGAGACCATGGGAGGAGTCACTGGGAATGTGACCTGCAAGGAGAGTTTTAAAAATTGGGTGTGATTGGGACGTTTTCATGCATGCACATAATGTACTTTGGCCATATCCAGCCCTCCTTTTGTGTGTGTGTGTGTGTGTGTGTGTGCGCGCGTGTGCGTGCGTGTGTGTGTGTGTGTGTGTGTGCGCGCGCGCGTGTGCGTGCGTGTGTGTGTGTGTGTGTGTGTGTGTGTGTGTGTGGGTGTGGGTGTGTGTGTGTGTTATCCCCTGCCCATCCCTTCCCTCCTTTTGGGGAAGAGCAGAGTAGGGATGGAACATAGGACCCTTTAAGAAATTTTATTTTCGGGGGCCAGGGAAATCACTCAGGGGCACAAGTGCCTACCTGGCAAGTGTAAGGTCCTGAGTTCCATCCCTAGTTCTGCAAAAAAATAAAATAAAAATTAAAAAATTTATTTTCAAATAGAGTCTTGTTAAGTCACTAAGTTGCCCAGGCTGGGATCAAACTTTGTGAGCCTCCTTCATCCTGTGACATTGCTCCTGACCTTCTTCCTGTTTTGAAAGGGATCTTTTGTCTCAGTCTTTCCCTCTACCTCTCTCCTCTCAGCTGCCACGTGTACGCAGCTCTGGTCTGACACCCATGCCAGACCCTGATGTCCTTGCTACCTGCCCAGACCTAAAAACCATAGCGTTCAGGAACCACCTCTGAAACTGTGCAGTCAAAAGAAATCTTGCCTCCTTTGTAGCTGTTTTTCTCAGGTATTTTGTCACAGTGACTGAAAGCCGGCCACACAAGAGGCAAGAAAGGTTGTTCCAACCAGATCTACGCTAAGCCGCAGCTCAGGGTAGAGTGCCAGCTAGTGGGGGATGGGGAAACTGGGGACTATGCAGCTCAGGGTAAAGCACGAGCCAGTGGTGGGGCCCAGGCCAGGGGGCAGGTCCTAAGCTCTGGTGGGCAGGGGACAGCTTGGGGACCTGGAAGTGGGCAGGGGATCAAGAACAAGGAATACAAGCCTCATGTATGCAGAGGAGCATCTGGAGGAAGCAGATCTGGATCCTAACCTGTCCCTTGCCGCTGGCTGGGGAACCTCTGTCTCCCCCTGCTGGCAGCAAGAGGCATTCACATGCTGGGATGAACTTACTCCTGATCTTCTCCTGGGACAAGAAAGTTTATCCCTGCAATCAGAGTAACAGGTTTTCCTCATTTTATTCTTGTAGCTGGCATTTCTTCAGCCTGTAGGAGCTGAAGGGATAGAGCCTAACTTTTAAGGAGAGTTACACTTCCATCCCCAGCCCAACAGTGCACTGCAGACAATTTGAAGATACTGAATAATTCGAGTTCTGAGTTGGCCCTGAGCAAGTGACTTCATATTTCTCAAGGACCAGATCAATAGCATTGTTATAAAGATGATGTGGAACAACACTTATCTAAAGTTCCTAGCATTGTTCCTGATGTGCTGTGTTTTTGTGTGTTTATATTTGTCTTTCCATTGACTCAGGTTCCTTGGTCTCTAATCAAAAATACTGCTACAGAGGCCAGGGAGAGATCCCAGCGGGAGATATATATATATATATATATATATATATATATATATATATATATATATATTTATATTTATATTTATATTTATATTTATATATATTTCAGTGCTATAAATACTTCTTTTTCTCTGCAGCCGAATCATGTCCTCACATAGAAGTTGTCATGAGTGCTTGCTCCTAAACTATAAATAACAATGAGCACTACTGAGCTTTCCTAGTGTCTTTTCAGCCCACAGAAACCAAGGCCAGCAGGTAGCAGAGCCACTCAGCCTCTTGCTCTGTTGATGAAATAACAGAAGCATTGCTCCTGCCTGGGCTGTGGTCCCAAGGACAGTGAGGGAGTGAGACCAGGGCTGGAGTTGCTGTTTGGAGAGCTGCAGTGGAGAAGGCCAGAGCACGTACAGTGTCTGGGGCAGGGGCTTCAGGAGCACAGTCTGGCTCCCAGCAGAGTCTACAGAGGGCTGGCTCTTCATCTGGGGCCAGGTAGTGGGCACAGCTTTCTGGTCACCTTTATTTGCCACAGGTGCAGCCAAGCCTGGGCTTGCAAGACCTCAGAGCTTTTTTAAAAGGGTTAGGGCTGGTGAGATGGCTCAGCAGACTAAGCATCTACTTAAGCAAGTTCAGGGACCAGGGTTTGATCCCCAGCATCACATGCTATGCCTCCCCTGCCCCTGGGTGCAGTGAGCTGGCCACCGAATCTGGGAGTGGTGGTGCACACTTGTAATCTGTACTGTAGTGCTGGGGAGGCTGAAAGCAGGAGGATCAGTACAAGCCTGAGCTACCTAGTGAGACCTTGTACAAAAACAAGAAATAAGGTTTAAATAGTCAAGGTGAAAAATTTAACTAAACTCTAGGTTATATTAATAAAACAGATACTTAAAGAGAGATCCTGGAATTTTCCTGTATTCCAATAAAAAAAGAAAAAAATGTTCAAAATGTTCAAGAAAAGAATTAGCTTGAGACTGGATTTGTCTTCTAAACCACTGGAAACTAGAAAACTAGAATGACATGTACACATTACTGAGGAAAAAGTTGCCCAAAAGTTGTTAGGTGGAAGAAATGTCCAATACTATGCAATGACTAAGAGAATAAATTACATGTTTACTTCTGTTTGAGAAAAATCCTCAAGGAGGACTTTAAGCAACCATAAATAAGTCAGAGTACCAGGGACATAGCTCAGTTGCATAGCCACTTGCCTAGTAAGCATAAGGTCCTGGGTTGATTCTCACTACCAAAAATAAATAAAACAAAAATGTTACACGATTAGACCAATAAAGATTGGAACTCAAAATAGTGGACTCCCTTGCAGAACAGGTAGGCTCCTGTCTAGGAGGCAGAACCAGTAGAGTCCTGAACGCATCACCCAGGTTTCATCTTACTGATGAAGGAATGAAGGGCCTCAGTGAGTGAAATGGTTCATACTGTGATTTCATAACAGAAAGGAAATTTTCATGTGCTCTAGATATAGGCCAGTCCCACCAGTGAAGCGGACAACAACAGTGAAACTTGGCATTTCTCAGATCAGTTAAGAAATGATAGAGCTGTGCTTGGTCGTGTGTACCCGTAATCCCAGCACTTGGGAGCCTCAGACAAGAGGATTGCTGAAAGTTCGAGGCCAACCTGTGCTGTGTAATAAGTTCAGGGGCAGCCTGAACTGTCTCAGCAAACAAGACCCCCGCCCAACCCCACAAAAAAAAACAGAAATGATAGAAACACATACCTATTTCTGCTTTATCCTACACCGAATCCCCATATCCACACATTGGATTTGTAGCCTAATTAGGATCTCAAGAAACAGTGCAATGAATGGAGCCCAGGGACAGCTGTGGTCTGTTACTGAAAATCCCAGAAAGCTGGGACTCCAAGTGATAGATAGCAGCGTCACCTGCGGGCTCTCTCTTGCTTTCTGCCTTGCTTGGAATGCTAATAGTTAACATCTGTATGAACCTAGTAATAAGGAAAAGGTGTAAGTTAATAGAGATTGTGGTCACATTAGTGACTGTGCATATGGTCCTCCTTTACTAAAATGATTATGCACGAGATCATGTTTACTAGCCCAAAATAAAGCTGAGACGCTTTTGGGATTCTTTGCTTACTGAGGGTCAAATCACAATGAGTCCTCTGAGCTACCTTTATCAGGTCTTCTCTTTGTTTCTTTTGGCACCAACTCATAATATACAAGAAGTGGCCCCCAACATGGAGCACAGAAGATGACCAGGGGTGAGTTAAGATAGGCCTGGCTGTGTGGAAAAAGTACACAAGTGTGGAAAAGAGTAGGCAAGACCTGGGTAATGGAAAACTCTGCTTCAATAGAAAATGAGTATGTCCATCTTACTCAGATATTATTCAAAGGAGCAGGGGTAAAGGTAAAATCAAAAAGTTTCGAAGAATTATTTTTCCTTATAAAAAGCCATTGTTATTGGTTTCAGCCTAAGGGAAAAGCAGCTATAAATTTAAAAGCTTGGGAGCAGGTTACAAAAGCTCTGCACAGAGCACACCAGCAAGGAGAACCTATCCCTTTAAGTGTGTGGTCTTTATGTAACGTTATCTCCTTGGCTTTGGAGCCCCTCCAGTCTGACTCTGAGGAATTGAATCTGTAGCTAATTCCTCAGACTCAGGAAGGCAGTCCTACAAAGGTTTCAGTTGGTGAGGACACTGTGGAACATGAAGGCAGCACCACATCTCTTAATTCATTCTTGTTGGGTGAAGAATCTAAAACAGAATTTGAAAGTAAAGCAAACATTTCCAGCTCTTCAACCCCTGTCCTCTGATTCTGAGGACTTTTTGAATGCTCAGGAAAATGAGTTGGAGAAAGAGGAAGATAATGCCCAGGAGTTTTTCCATCATGTGGAACATCGGACACAATCAGTATCCAAATCGGAGTGATTGGATGTTTCAAACCCACTTTCAATGCTTGCAAAAATTCAACCTCTGCCTCCTCCCCCAACTAATCCCTCAGCTCCTCCTATGAGCATGAGCAACCTGTTTCAGCTGTTGGGCCTAGGAGTGCAGTGACTCAAGCTTTATTGCAAGGAAGGAATCAGGGAGACCCAGAGGCTTACAAAACGCCACTGGGAGTTTGCCCTGTCATGGTTCAGCAGCACCCTCCAAATGGGCAATACCCAAATGGTTATGTACAGTGGGATTATCAACCTCTAGCTTTTCAGGTAGTCAAAGAATTGAAGCAAGCTGTTATGGCATATGGAATGTAATCCAGTTATGTTGTTGGCCTCTTATAAGGATTAGCAGATGAATGAACATAGGCTTGTTCCTTATGACTGGGAAGTATCTTTGATTTCATGAGTAAGCATAAACATTCTGAGATAAATCCTCCAATTGATCAAAATACTCACTTTAAATAGGACATCATTCACCTGGCCTCTTCCTAAAACCCAGAAATCTCTATTATCTACCTGGGGACAAATCAAAAAACTCACACAGGAAGGTGAGAGGATGCTTGAGAGAACACATCAAGAGAAAAATAGCACCAACTTGTTTCTTGCTATGGTGGCTATGTTATTTCTGGTAAGTAATAAAGGTAAGTTTAGTTATTAGGTTTACATTCCAAATCCACTCAGTAGAGTTCACTGGTGGGAAAAGTCTGGTAAATAATAACACCAAGATAAGGGAGGGGAAAAAGGGATTTTTTTCTTCTCCAAGGAAAGGACTCTAAAGGTATAGCTGCTAATGGAATGTTTCTGCTCCCAGATCTGCCATCCTGCTAGAATACCAATATTGCTTATCTTAATGCTTGGATGTATTGGGAAATCTGTAGAAGAGAAGCAGCCTGGGAGTTAGTTAATATTTCCAGTGGAAGCGTCATAGATTGGAACTCTTAAGACTCTGCCCAAGCCGGGCATGGTGGCTCACACCTGTAATCCCAGCACTCGAGAGGCTGAGGCAGGAGGATCGGTGCAAGTTCGAGACCAGCCTGGGCTACAAAAGTGAGCTCAAGGCCAGCCTCAACTGCATAGC
>PVJA010016256.1:19050-43905 GCA_004027025.1 Myocastor coypus | reverse complement strand
GTGATCTGTTTCTTTTCTCTAGCAGCTTTTAGTATATTATTCTTCAGCTGGATTTCTGGTATCTTGACTATTATATGTCTTGGCGTGTTTTTAGTTGGGTTGATGTTATTTGGGGTTCTGTAGGCTTCAGTTACCTGAATGTCTGATTGTTTTCTCAGATTTGGGAAGTTTTCTGCTATTACTTCTGCCCAAATTCTTTTTATATCATTTGTATTGACTCCTTCTTTCTCATTGATTCCCATTAATCTCACGTTGTTCATTTTCGCATTGTCTTGCAGATGATGAATTATTTTTTCCTGCGTTCTGGTTGTTTTTAAAAGATCCTTTCTTACTCTTTCACTGGCTGCAACTCTGTCTTCAAACTTCGAAACTCTATCTTCATTTTCGTTCATTCGGCTCTGCCAACTTGTGATCGAGGTTTTATTTTCTTGTATATCTCTTTGAAACTGTTTCATGCAATCTATGTCTTTCCTATATTGCTCTGTCAGGGAGTCCATCATTTTTTTATTCTCCTCTAATTTTTTATCGATGTCTTCTTTAATAGTATTGAAGTCTGTCATTATGGTTATCCTTTCTCTCTCTAATACAGAGATTATTTCTGTTCTGTTCTCCTTTCTACTTTTGTGTAGTTGTTCCCCTACTTGGGATGCTATTGATTTAGGCATGTCTTTGTCAAGTTTACATATTATTTCTGCTCTGATGTCCTCTATACGTTTCTCCAGCTGTTTTTCCACTTCCTGTATTTCTTTTTTTACTTCAGATGTTATCTCTGATCTCAGTTGCTCTCTAAGTTTCTGCACTTGTGTGTCTGCCTCAGATGCTACCAATTCAGAGGTTTCATCTGTATAATTCTCATTTTCTTCCATGATAGTGTCTTCTGTATTTGGTTTGGGTGGGCACGGGTTCTGAGATTGCCTCGTACTCCTTGTTGTTACCGTTTTGTATGGAAGCGACCTCTGCACTTTGGTGGTGTTATGCTGTGTCTATGGGTGTTTGGTCTGGAGACTCCAAGCTGGTTCTTCTACAGAGGTTCCTGACTCTTGTGTTGGGGCTCTGGCTGCTAGCTTTTGTGAATCCTGGGGGACGTGGTCTGTAGGTGGAGGTGGAGCTTTGGGATTGAGTAGTCCTGGTAGGCTTGTGGACCAGATCGGTTGCCAAATGGGCTATTTGATGGGTTCGGTGCTGGAACTTGGGCTGGAGGGGTTCAAAAAAAAAGGGGGGTGTGACGGGGAAAGGGAAGGCAGGCCAAGTATCCTGACCCAGCCAGCGCGTGGGCTCAGCTCCCAGCGGTGCGATTTGGGTCTGGGCTGGAACAGGAAGTTAGTCGCTTAGTCGCGGGAACGCAGAGGCGGGGCAGAGGGGCACAGGGAGCTTACCCTCGGCGGGTGCGCAGGCTCAGCTCCCAGTGGTGCTATTTGGGTCTGGGCTGGAACAGGAAGTTAGTCGCGGGAACGCAGAGGCGGAGCAGAGGGGCGCAGGGAGCTTACCCGCGGCGGGTGAGCAGGCTCAGCTCCCAGCGGTGCGATTTGGGTCTGGGCTGGACTAAAACATGTTTTATAAGACTGTTCATGAGAAATTACAAAGATCGTTTGTTAATATTTAATAGTTCATTGAGGTATAATTGATTTACAATAAACTACACACATTTAAATTGTATACTTTAATATGTTACAAAGGGGCTGGGAAGATAACAAGGAGGTCTAAGCACTTGCCTGGAGAGTACAAGGTCCTGCCTTGGATCCCCAGGACCTCATACTGTGCCAGCACCAGAATTCCAGGTGCACCTGGCAGGTCCTGAACCTAGGCATGGCAGTGTACACTTGTAATCCCAGCACTGGGGACGTTGATACAAGAGGATCACTATGAGTCTGAGCTGTGTAGTGAGACCATGTATCAAAAGAATAAATAATAATAAAAAATTATACATTACTGTATGTATCATGAAACCATCAGTAATTCAGATATTTTCACATATGCATCATTTTCAGAAAACTCCTACTTTACCTCTTCCACTTATTTATTAGTTCAAGTGCCATTGTAGACAATATAAACACCCATCTGCAAAGAACTAGATAAATAATTCCATATCATAGTATGTCATCTAATAATGAAAATGATTGGGGAACCGTTATATCTAACATGTAGTAAACTAAGACAGTTACATAAGTAAAATCAGACAAGATATTCCAGGATTTCATGAATACAAGATCTTACATGAAATGTAAAGTAGATCAGAATGGCAAAAACAAAACACTAATGTTTCATCAGAATTCCACTTATTTTTAAAAGATGTTTAAGAACTCAGATTAACATTTCTGTTTCTAAAGCACAGAATAAGCAAAGTAAAACAAAATAAGAAGCTCTGAGTTCCTGGTTATAGCCTATTGAAGAACTTCTTTGGAGCCAATTCTGACTGCTTCCAGAATATAAGAAAAATGTTAAAAAAGACAGTATAAATTATGTGAACATAACAGTCATGCTGCCAGTTCTCCACTTGTCTTCTGTTCTGTAAATTGTCCTCCGTATAAGCACATTTCCTAAGTAGTAGTAATTTTTTTCAATTTTTTCTTTTTTTTTATTGAATATCTGACTGCAGTAATTTTTGCACGATATTACAGTTGTGTATTATTTCCTTTTTAGAACTGCCACATTAAAATAAAGAGTGGGTTAATGTGCTTGAAATGTTAATTATGAATAACAAGAAATCTTAGGTCTTCATTTAATATAAATTGCTTTTTTGTTTGTGAGAATTTATTCTGAACTCAAAAACACACTGAAGTCCTTGTTTTTCTCCTTGTTTTAATAGCTTATGCATAGGTTGGTGTGGTTAGATTTTGCTTGCTTAAGTAAACATAAAAGAAAGTTGATATTTTTAAACATCTGTGTTCATTTTTTTATGGCTGGCTCAACCTGCCCTGGGGTGGGGCTGGCACAGCATGTGATGCCAGGGATCAAACTGTGGTCCCAGCTGTTGCCTAAGCTTTCCTAAACAGGTGCTTTTAGACTGCTGAGCCATCTCACTGGCCCAACTGTGTTCAATATTAAAGAAACATGACCTTATTTCTAAAACAGCAAATTCTTTTAAAACTGATTAACAGGTTTAATGCTTACACGTTAGAAGTTTAAAAGGCAATAGCATCTTACTTGTATGTACCCACAAAAAGTAACAATTGATGGCTAGAACATTGACTTTAGAGTAGGGCAGTTACAATAATTACTACACTGCCTATTGTTATATTCATAATATTTGTTCAGAGCACAAGATGCAGCCATGATATTTTTCTAAACACTATTAGTACAAATCTTTCTTCTCATTGAACTGAAGGTAACTGTATGTATAGTCCAATAGTCCATGATAGTAGTGGGTTATTAGCAGAACTGGCAACAAGTGAAAAGTTTCTGACATTGCCAGTTCTACTGTATATGTTGAAGAAATAACTCTTTTTTCTTTCTGTACCCACCTGTTATTGGCTGACCTGCTAAAAAAAAAAACACACAACAAAAGTACTTCTGGTCCTCAGTGTTGCTATTCAGACCTGAAACCTTTAGCAGGGAGTATTTCTCAGAGGAAATAACTATGAAAAAAATCTTTTTGGGAACAGATCTCTGAATTCAAATGATTTGGAGATAAAAAAATGATATATTATTAATAATAGTGTGCAATGGTTCTGCTTCTATTCAGAATTTGCATTGCTTCTTAAATTCTCATAATTAAATGAATTAATAATTAAATGACCTGCTGAGGTAGATGCAGTGGCCAGATTTGATCCCCAGGGTGCTGTGCTGGCCCTGCCCTCAGGCACACTAAGATGGTGATTGAGACTGGACATCCTGGTAATCCTAGCTCTTGAGATGCTGAACACAGGTGGATCACTAAGAGTCAAATCTACATAGTGAATGCCTGCAATCCCTCTAAATCCTGTACAACAACAACAACAACAAAATAAAATAAGTAATTTTAAAAATTGGATAGTGTTTTAGACTGGAAGTGGTAATATATTCCTGGAATCGCAGCCCTTGGGAGGCTGAAAACAAGAGAATCACGATGAGTCCAGTCTATGTAGTGATACCCTGAACACCCTGTAGATCCTGCCTTAAAACACAGAAAAATATAATCAAATGAATAATAATAAAGTCAATAAAAATAACCAGCAAAACAACAGAACTGGGAAAATAATTACAACTTTGCAAATACATGTTTGTGTATAATAATCCTCGATCAACTAATGAACCAACTTAAGATCCATAGGATAGAAGAATATTTTCTGGGAATAATCACACACATGCATACATTCATATCCTGTGCTGAAGTGCTTAACAGACAAAGTAATTGGTGCTAGTCTCAATAGCCTTTTTAGTCAGAGATATTAAAAGGTGATTCTTGTTGTTTTGATATTTATAGTGAAATGTAAGCCACCCAAACTATTTCTATTCAGCTTTTAATCTTGCATTCAACTTTTGTAAGAGCTTGGGTCTATTGTATAATAATATTCTTGAGATTACACTTTTTCTTCTTTTAATGAAATATTAGATAATCAGATTCTAGGCAATAATGCAACTAATGAAAAGCTCTATAAGCTATGTGACTTTGACATTATTTCTCATGACACCTACCTAAGAAATATTTTTGGTGTAGATGCTTAAAAATTACTACATATTATTGTAGAGGAAGTTCATGTTGTGTTGTTAGTGTGTAGTAGGTTTCTATATATTAAAAATTGCTAAAATGTCAAGAAATTCCTTTTATAAAGCAGTAAAGCTTTTGTGAAGAAGAAAATTACATTTAAAAACTTAGTTCACTTGCCCTTGTACTAATGGTGGTGATTTAAAAGACAGAGAAGCAGAAAAGCCGTGTCAGGACCCACTCTCTGCCTCTAGTAGAGAGCCCAGACTCTTTACAGGAGGGGAAATGTATGTGTAATGCAAAGGACATTATTTATTACAGGTATCTGGAATATAGGGCCATCGGTACTTTGTAAGTAACACAGTCAGCAAGAAAGAGCACTGGTGTCCTCGTCTGACCCTGAAACAGTGTCCAGTGGAGGCTCCTGCTTGTTTTTTGCATTAGAATTTTTTTTCCTTTCATTTGTGATGTAAAGACAAGTCCCATGGGAAATAAAGCTGGTCTTTCACACAGCACATCCTTCAGTCAGGGACAGATAAGTGCATGCCTTCCCATTGGGAAGGATCTTTTTTATTGAGTTTCTCGGGATGGCTTTCTTCACTTACCTTGTTGTCTGTCACTTAGGAGAAGCCTGGCTGTACCTTCTTTCCGGGAGCCCATAGCACAGAACCCAGGAAGCCCCCTTTACTCTCTGTTCCCAGATAGATCCCCTGCTCTAATTTGCCAATGTAGAAAAAACTATCTCAATATATTTTATGATTTTACATTTTCTCATTAAACATTGTCAAAAGAAGTATAAATAGTCCTATCAGAATTGTGCTATGATATATGTTGGAGTCTTTGCTATGTTAAATGTTGGATTCTTTTTCATTATCAATACTATAGACTCCTGAGTTATTTCCATCATCATACACCCCTGTTTAACAGATAAAGACACAAGGTCAAATTGCTAAGAGCCCTGTGCCCATGTGGAACACAGCTTTGACTTTAGCTCAGGCTCCCTGACTCTAGGACTCTAGCTGTGCAGATTACTTCCTCCTCCATGTTTTTTTCTTCAATTTGTTTTTATTCCAGCAGATTCAGCCTAATGCTTTGTTTATGCAGAGCCCACATTCTCCCACTGGATTTACCCTCACGTCTTCTTCTGGATTTCGGGGTCTTTCTGAGTAGCTTGGACTCCGAGTGGTCTCAGCCTCCTGAGTGCTGGGATTACAGGCATGCAGTGCTATAGCTGGCTTTGGTGGTCAACAGAGCATGCCCAGAATTCTGGGGCAGGCACAGTATGTGGTACCAGGGATCAAACCTTGGTCCTTGTGCTTGTTAGGCAGCTACTTAGATGGCTGAGCTACCCCAGTCCTTCTCCTCTATGTTTAATAATTATTTCAAAACTCAGGTTTTCTTAGACATCATTGCTACATGCATTTATTGACTCTGGTTATGCCCTTGGAATGTATATCTATTTTGTGTACATATACATGTGTATACATACACAATTCCATGTGCAATATATTTATACATATGTGTTATGTGTGAGTGGTACTGGGGATTGAACCCAGAGCCATCTCACTAGGCTACATCCCCAGCCTTTTTTATCTTTATTTTAAGGCCATGTCTCACTAAGTCCTTAAATGCCCAGCCTGGGCTATGATCTTCTGACATTAGCTATTCAGAGTTCTGAGATTACAGATATGCACCTGTGGGTTTATGTGAATCAGTCATTACAACCATCTTGTAAGACTATCGTTATCTTCATCTTGCAGAAGTAATTAAGGCACTGAAAATTACTGAGTGAGCCAGTGGTCAAGCTAGGACTGAGACCCTCTTTCTTCCAGCTCTGAACTCTGCAAATAGATTCACAAACTTAACTTCTTGTAAAGCACTCATGCTTTCCTCCAGTTTCAGTACCATATGCTAAATATTTATGCTCTTAGCACGGAAAATTTACTTCTAAAGTGCTACGAAATTTCTGTAGTATGTAATGCTATAAGACTTACAAGGAAATCACCAGTAAAATCATATTTATCCTCTTAAATTTATAATAAAACCATTACATATCGAAAAATGTCCCATGCAAGGATGATATCAGAGAGAAGCAGAGAATGTCAGGATCAAGCTGGCTTCAGATTCTTATACATAGATATTTTGTTGATCATTTTGTACTTTGAAATTATATAAATGGTATGACAGACAGAAACAAATGCTTCTATGCAAATATACTTTTTGTTTTCTGGCCAAATTAAAAATGGATTCAAACTTTTTTGTAAAGGCTATGAAGTAAGTGGAAGGTTCTAGAGACATGTCCTAGGAAAATAATCACATGGAATATATCGAACTGTAACTTGGAGAAAAGTGCAATTATTACTTGAGATACAAATCAGAAATAATGGATAGCGTAATAGAAGAGGAAGCAGACAATGGAAATCACATCTTCTCTAAAGTGTGCATGGCTTCTTGCTTATCAATAAATACTAAATCTTGCCTTATTCTCATTACTAAATGGAAGACACTCCTTCCCAGGAACACTTTATATCATCTTTGAAATGTCAGAATAAAGTGTCAATGCCATCAAATATCATGAACTTTTTACCTGTAAGAGTCAAATCAAACCCTGCTAATTTAGACTCATGATTATGACTTTTTTATTCACTGAATAGACACAGTACCTCATATCTCCACTGTATGATTCCATGAAGCATTGTGTTCTGCGTGAGTTAATCTCATATCTGTTAAGTGGCCTGTCTCATAAAATGAAGACTATTATTTTCTATTGTACATTATCAGAATGATCAAAATCTTCACACACAGCTAAATCACTATCAATCTGCACTCTTTCTACACCTACATCAACATTGATATGTATGCAATCAACAATAAAAAGTAAAGAATCTTAAATACTTTGTCATTTGCTCTGTCCTTTCTTCATCTCAGATATGTAGCCTCGATATCAGAGAAGGAGGTATCTCTCACCTTTCTAAAGCCAGACTTAAACTTTGGCTAACTCCAGTGTTCAATTCATTCTATCAGTCTATCACTAGTCATTTGCACATTAATATATCTCTAAATTTTTTTAAATTTTAGAGCAGTTAAAGGCAGGAGGGTGTCTCTATTGAGAAAGATTCTGTTTCTCCCTCAGACATGCTTTGAAATGAATTTTTTTTCTGGACATCCCAAGTGTGAGGAATGTAATTTCTAAACATGTCATTAGATTTTGATTGTGATTATGTGGTTTGAGAAAAGAAAGATACATCTCTATCTCTACATCTATATCATAAAACTCAGTTTAGCCATTTATAGAGCTTGAGTTTAGAGGCAAAGAAGCTTGGTCTCTTGTGCCAATATCATTTTCCAAGTGAGGGAATATACTCCATAGTATTAATTATTCTGCCATTAGTATCAGGGAATGTAAAGACATACTTAAATTTTTATGGTTCCCACTCTATCATTTTACATAATTCATAACAAACCAAATAACTTTCCTTTGAATATAGTCCCTTATCTGGGAAAAGATTTCTTAAATACTGTCTGGTTACATTCCTACAGGATGAATCTAACCAAAGCTAGCTTTAAAATTTCTCTCTTTTTATGGACTGACAAATTTACTTCTCTGGTAACTGGCTCCTATTAGGAAGGTTGGGCACAAACACACACACACACACACACACACACACACACACACACACACACTACATTTAATTACATTGCACTATGGCTTATTGAGCTAATACTGATGTTAACCATAAATACAGATCTTGCAGATATTCAGCTGTGAGAAGCTTCTATAACCTTAGACTACTCTCACAAACACAGTGGGCTGCCCATCTCTCCTTAGGCCTGGTTTCTAGCTAATCAAGTTTCTGACTCCAAATTGACCATCGATTTTATTTTATAATCTGAAAAGCAAGCATTATGCACACAAAACGACATGCATTCTTTGTTGAATATTGCTGCAGCCAGCATCACTTTCAAGCTTCCCAAGTGTACGCCGTGAATGTCAGTGAGAAAGAAAGGAAATGAAGGTCAGACACAGAAAGTGGGGTTAGATGGAGCTCTCTTCCTGGATGGGAGGAAAGGAATTGCTCAACACCTGCAGTGCAATTATATATTCATTTGGCAAGTTGATGTCCCATGACACCCCTTTACTGAGCAACCTGTCCTAGGATTGCCTTGGGCATTCGATGGATTCTGGACTGGTTACTGCAAGTCCACAGGTGTAATGAATCCCGAGCATCAGCTGCTCTCCACAGAAGATTTCCAATGTCTAAACAATTTTTTCAAGCTCTATGAAAATAGAAGAAAGGACAAATGATAAATATTTCTGCCAAATTATATGAAAATTGAGCTAATATGTTATGCATTATTTCAGTTTTTGAAATGAACATAAACTTCTCTATAAGACATTTCTGTTTGTGCCTTGTGACTGTCTTTCTCTCAAAGCAAAATAACATTTTTAATAGACTTTTCTCGCTTTGACGCATTTTCTCAGCTTAAAGTTAATATTTCAAGTTTTGAGACACAGAACTTCTGCAAAGCATCCCTCTTTCACGACTGCTCGTTTTCTCCAAGTTTGAAAGTAAATTACCTACTAGAATTTTAATAGATAAGAGCTTGGAACAGCCAGCATGAGATAATGCAATACCTTTGTGAGCACAGTCACTTTTAAAATATCTCAGGTTTTAGAACATGCAACCTGAATATAGCAGACTTATTATTAGGTACGATAGCAGGCATTCAGGAGAACAGAGTGAAGGTCCTTGGATTTTTAATGCCATTCTCACTTGCTTCTCCTTAAAAGTAAAGTCACTGGCTGTATAATATTTTAGTAAATTATCCCAATATTTATAGGCCTGCATTTATCATATAGAACATACAAACAGCTCTTCTCAGATTTATATTGGAATAGCTTGGAAGGTTAAAAAATGAAATCTACTTTGCAATTACTGAATCTATTTGAAGGAAACATGTTTGCAATCAGTTCCAAAGCAATTGTCAATTAAAGACTGGGTCAGTATCTCTTAATGATCTTGTCTCCTCTAGATAACTGTTGCAACTTTTGAATTAGAAGAAGAGGATCTATAACTAAGCAGGTGTCACTAGTAACTTTCCAGAACACTTAGTTACCTGACATTTTTCATTGATTTCTCTTATATTACAGAATGAAATGTCAGACACAATTAATTGCCTTTTTTACAATAAGTAGTTACAGCAGGAGTAATGACTAAATGAAAGTACTTCCTGTCTAGTGAACAATAGGTATATTCATTTAAACGTGCTCGATTTAGATGAATGCAGTATGTCTATATTCATTACATTCATATATGTCTGTGAGCTGAAGTGGTGGGGTGGTAATTACTACTTTTGTAAATGGAACAATGCTGTCAATCAGAAGGAAGAAAACCCATTTTCTTATCATATATATATTCACAAAATAGACACATTTCATAATCATTCCTTTAAATACAGAAAGTTTACCCTTGAATTTCCAGTGGACTAATGTTTCAAAATATAGCTGTACTCTGTCATACGGGAAATTCTGGGAGGAACTGAGAATTCTATGGTCTCTTCACTCAGCATTAATACTCTTTCTCATTCTGTATTCCTTTAACTCAAGTGAAGGTATTATACAGCATGGGTTACAATATTGTTACGTAATACTCTCTTTTTCTTTAAATTCAGTAAGGGTGGTCCTCTTAAGAAAAGATTTATTGGGCTGGCCAGATAACTCAGTAGACCAAGTGCCTGCTTAGGCAAGTGCAGAGACCAGGGTTTGATCCCCACCAACATATGCTGCACTGGCCCCACTCCTGGGTGTGCTGGCTACCAAGTCCATGCATGGTGGTGCATGCCTGTAAATGGGAGGCTGAAAATAGGAGGAACACTACGAGTCTAAGCTGAGTGGTGAGCCTATACCAAACACATACAAAGAGAAGTTATTTATTTATATATTTTCTAATTAGACGAGTATACTTTCAGAGTAGTTATAGGAACACTAAGGACGTACTACACAGTGTTCCTATCTTTCACCACATCTCTTCTCATTACATTTTGCATTTTGTAATGGGCTAATGTGTTCAAGTTGGCTATTCCATATTGATACATAATTATTATCACAATTTATCCTTTTATATTAGGTTCCTTATGCATTGTAGAGTTATATGGGTTTTGATACTACCATATAAAATTTAGGGCTTGTAATTGTCTTTTCTTTAGTGCAATTAATAACCAGGTAGAAAGAAGCAAACAAACATCAATTGACTTAATGTATTCATTCATGCATTCTTTAATGGGTATTTGCTGAGCATTAACTTTTTCTTCACCAAAAATATTGCCTGATTTTACTCACATTCACTGGAATCTTCTCTGTTGCAGATTGATAGTTATGGCATCTTGGTGCTCTAACACTATATTGTGCCTGTAAAGGCTAATTGGTGTATGTATATGTTTTGCTGTCTGAAAACCAACACATAATCTATAAAAATTGTGAAGTGCAGTATGTGTCAGATCAATAAAAAAATTGGAAATGATATCTATGCCTTTATCCTTCGGTGACACAGACAAGAATAATTAAGCAATAAAGCAAATGAATTCTAAAGGAGACAGTAGATACTCAAAAAGGAACGAACCTTTTCCAAAGGAAGCAATTATTACTGAGGGAAGGAGAAGGATTGGAAAGGGAGTTGGGGAACGAGATATTGATGTATGCAAGTGGGACAGTTTGTACAATTGTACTATACATTTCTGCTGGTCATGGAAAGGAGCAGTTGATGCTTAAATTGTTCTGCCTCCTTTTCTTCAGTTGCTTTACCTTTTTCTCTTCTTAACTTCTTACATATTGCTTTATTTTTTCTTTCTTCTTCTGATTTTTGAATGTATATATCTGGCAATATGAACAACAAATTGAAAGACAACACTATGCAATACAACAGGTACTGTAAAATTGATATTATTTTGCTTAGTGAAATTCTGTATTTTTAAAATTTTTCTAATTTAATGCAATTTAATACTCCCTTTGAAAAATAAGAGTTAAAAGAGGCAAGTAGTGGTAGTATGATTATTGAAGGATACATGGGGCATCCTACATTTTCTTTCTAATATATTTTTTGTTGGAAAAATGTGTATATTGATGTCTGAAGATGAAGCTGGCAATTCTGAATCCTTGAAAACAGTGATTCTAATGGAAATGCATGCATGTGACAAAACTCATCTACTTTCAGATGTCAGCAATAGGAAAGCTCTCCAAAATAAGCAATGACGTGAACAAATTCTGAATATTAAATTGTTGTATTAATCTGTCTAATAAGTCAGAAAGTTGTCATTCTTTATAAATTAGAAATGATGCTGGATTTTCCAGCTAGAGGCCACACAGAAACACTTCACATGCTTAATGTGTTTAGTTTTTCTGTTGTAATGTGAGCATCTTTAATGAAGCACTACTAAGACGAAAGATGCTCTCCTTTAAAATCAGAACATGAGTGACATCATACCCAATTTTTTCATGTCCTATTTCATGTTTGGACAACCTGTACTTGGTGAACAATGCTTTGTAAGGGAGCTGTCAATTGTAGTATGATAGAAAAACATTGAAAGTCAAGAACCAATAGTTCTATTTGTTATATTGTCACCTTCCACTCCTTTCAAGTATTTTTTCCATAAGCTCCTTAGAACTCTGTGATACAGGTATAACATATTCCCTAATTGCTTCACTCACTTAAAGTGGAGCTTTTGGAAGGTGATTGAATTCTGGGGTAATATATCTAGCTTGCTGTTAGCAGGCGGGGTCTGAACTGAAGAGCCAAGTCACTACTGGTGGAGGCATGACCTAGAAGGGTAGCTCTCCCTTCCTGACTGAACTTTTCTCTCTTCTACTTGGTCTCTATTCATGCGTACACAGTATCGATGCTTAAGCCTGCTTACCATGGACTAAAACTTCTGAACCATAAAACACAATAAAACTTTAATTCCTGGATTGTGAATGGAGGGCATTGCATCTCAACAGTGATGAAGTAAATCAGACAATTTTGAGAATCCACGTTAAGAAAATTGTTTTAAAGATCTAAAAGTTCCCTTTTTTTTGGAGTCATACTTCTATACTTATTCCACTATTATTCCAGAACATTAGTTCTGCTTAGTGACTCCGTTTGTCAGGATATGTAAGGTCGTGTATCTAGATGAAAATACATTCTCTGCCATTGTTCATTAATTTCACTGAACTATTGAGATTCAAAGTAACAATCACCATGTTAGATGCTATCAAATGCACACACCATTATTTTCACACAAAAAAATGGTCAGATAATTAGGAAATCAATATCAATAACATTAAAAATAATTAGGCTCATATAATACTTTCTTGACTGTGTGCACTTCTCATATAATTCAAAGGGGAAGACAAAAATATTGGGAAATTGAAAAAATACTTTTGGAAACTTCAATTATATGAATAATTAAAATTTGCTTTGATATCATGTGTTGGGTAGAAGATGAAAAGGGCTTCTCCCTCTTCCACAAATATATCTTTTAAATGTTTTTTTGGTCTCATATTTTTAAAAACTTTTAAAACTTTATTTACTTACTCACTTACTTGATACAGAGACTCACTACATAGCTCAGATTAGCAGTGATCCTCCTATCTCAGCTTCCCCAGCACTGGGATTACAGGCGTGCACCACTATGAATGGTTTCAGTGGTGGGCTCGGCACCCTTGGAGTTCTAGGGCCACCAGGGCCTGTGGTATAGTAGCTCCAACCCCAATTCATTCGCTTGTGAGGCAGGTGCTTAGACCGCTGAACTATCTCTCCAGCAAAGTCATATACTTTTAATAATAGAAACACTTTCATATACCACTAAGGCAACAAAACATCTAAAGCTCATGTATCTTCATAGAGGAGGAAAATCTTTTTTTTTTTTTTTTTTTTTTTTTTAATAAGGTGTTAGCTGGGACTTTCCACAGAAAATACTGTTTAGTAAAGAGACAGCAAGCGAAGCTTTGATAAGGTATAAACTTCTTGATTTCAAGGATATAATTTAGGAAAGAGGACTTTCTTCTAAAGTAAATTTGGAGAAGCTGCCTTAGACTTCAGGTATAAATACTATTTTTATCTGAAACAAAGGAAAGTGTGTGTGTGCAGAAATGTGTGGTTGCAATCTAAAAGACCCAGTGAAGTAAGGAAAGAGTTGTTATGCAGAAGTATGTCTTTCCTTCTCATCTGCTCAGAGTCCCTAGAGATTTAGAGTTGGGTTTTTTCCTCCTAGCCCAGAAATCCTGACAGCTTTCCAAATGGAAATTTCCTTTAGTGATAATATAAAAATGTGTCTTAAAAGACAATTTAGAGCTTTTCTTTTAGCATCAATTTCTCAAAATAAGTCAATTAGTGTTGATTCCAAAGAAAATTTCTGAGGTGTTGTTATGGTTTATGTTTAGTTGCCCCACAAAGCCTCATGCAATCATGGGGAAGGGACTTCTACAGATTAAGAATTGGCTCATGAGTCACTGGGATTATGTGTTTTAGTATTGATGAGATTATGGGTCTGAATACTGCTGGGAATTATAGGTGTGGCCTGAGGCAGATAGGCTAAGGTAGAGAGCCTGATGTAATATAAAGAGTGACAGAGAGACAGACTGGAGCTGTTGCTCTCTGTTCTCTTGGTTGGTTGCCTCTGTCACCATTTTGTTGCTGTTCCGCCACCATGAACTGGATGCTCTTTGCCCTGTTTCACTCACCCTTGGGCTTGCCGAATATGGACTGAAACTTCCAGTAATTGTGAGCTAAATAAACCTTTCCTTCCTTCATTTTGAATGTTGGGTATCTGTCCTAGCAATGAATAAAAAGTAACTAAGAGTAAGGTGTCATCTTCTGATCTTTTCTAGTCACAATTTGGGGTGCTATTTCCTGGCCTTCATCATCTGCATCTGCTTTGCAGAATTTTATGCTTCCATAAATATTATCTCATTTTTTCCTCACAATAACTTAAAGTCCTTATCATCTCCCTGAAATTCATATGTAGATAATTGAAACCTTTAGTGCTTCAACTTAATGACAGAGGGTAATATTTAAGCCACTCAGTCTTTAAAGGTTAAATTATATTAACATATGAAATAAGGGAATAAAAACCTGTAAAGCAAAATTTATATTGTCCAAACTTTTACAAAGATGTCAAGAGTTCTCTTGACTAAGAAACTCACTTGATTGAAAGAGAAGTAAATTCAGTAACATCGCAAAAGGATTTCAATTAGGATGAATATAATGGATCAGTTAGAGAATATGACAGTCTTTAAACCAATTAATCTCATATAAGGAAAGCTCTAATGTAGGTGTTCATAGAAAGAATATCCATTCAGTCTTCACAGGTCTATGCTGATATTAACCTGAATGAGATATAAAGAACAACGTTAATTTCTTTTATCTTTCATAATCAGGCTACCTATTAACAACCAATGGAACAGTAGTGCTACCTTGACTTTTCTTGGCATGCATCTTTCAGTTTAAAAAACTTTATATATTTTTAGATACATGTGTTTTATTCATTTTGATGAGACAAAAGATAAAATAGCAATGAAACAGTTTCAGAAGAAGTTAGTAGGGCAGTTACAACAGTTAGTACATCAGGTGTTGTTGTCTTTGTAGTAGCTAGTCAAAGGACAGTTAGTCCTCTCACTCTCTCCAGGCATTAAAGAATGTGTTTCATCTCAGATCCACCTGAATTGGCAGAGGCAGGTCGTGCATATATTGCATCAGGTCAAATCTAATGAGTGGAGAAGCTGTGCTAATCATGATAGAATCTGTAAAGTCAGGCACATTTGAGCCTAAATTTCACCTTCTCAATATTATGAATGTAAAAGCATCTCTTCACCTCACTTTCTTTGCTTGTAAATAGAGTGATAATAGAATGTACTTCAGAGAGTTATTGTGCAGGTAGAGTTAATATACAGGAAGTATATTTCTGATTTATGACACAATAACACTGAATATTAATTATACTAATCACTGCAATCAAAAATATTTTTATACCAAAAAATCATATTTTGAGTTAAATGTCTCATGTACATTAGGATATGTCCCACTTTGTATCCAATTCTGTTGCATTCATGAAGAAAAAATCTTGGTATAGAAATGTATATGTTTTCTCCTTATTTATACATTGATTATAAAAAGTAACTATTTGAATTTGTACTGAACTACAAAATAAAATGCTCACTGGGCATTAGCTAATAATTTAAAATGACTCATTATGGTGATTTTCATTTTCAATTTGAAATTTATTTCCAATCATTTAATGAGTCATTGAACATAGTTAACAAGAAGTTTTCTTTTATATCATAAATGTTTCATTCTGGTACATAAACTTGCAAAAGCATACTCCCCTAGGCAAACTGGGAAAAAGAAAAAATAGAATACTTGGCAAATCAATGAAGTATTTCATCCTTTCTGCCAATTTAATTATTCTTTTTCTTTTTACAGTTTACTAAAGCTGAAGATACACAACCATTTTTAGGGTTCTTTTTCATATTTGTTCTCTATCTTTAAATATGTTTTTTTTCTTAAATTTTTTTATTTTATTTATTATTATTTTTATTCTTGTTTCAGAACCTTTATTTGTTTATTCACTCATTTTTATGGCCGGCCCAGCCCGCCCTGAGGGCAGGGCTGGCACAGCATGTGGTGCCCAGGATCGATCCGCGGTCCCTGAAGCCACCCAAGCTTCCCCAAGCAGCCGCTTTAGACCACTGAGCCATCCCGCCAGGCCCTCTTTAAATATGTTTAAAAGTTGTGAAACTGCTTCAGAAAATAAATGACTCCTTAATTTATCTTTAGGATAGTTGATCAATAAAAATACAATGTCATTCAACAGCTATGACAAAGCAGGCAGAGTATTAAATATTGCATGTTAGAGTTATAATACAATTTAAAAACATGCAATGTATATATGTACATGTATATATGTGTACATGTAAATGTATATATGTGTGAGAAAAAATATATATAAAGAGAGAGAGAGAGACAGAGACAGAGAGAGAGAGAGAGAGAGAGAGAGAGAGAGAGAGAGAGAGAGAAAGAGAGTTTTCCTTCCAATTATTCTTACCTAATCAGGACCAGATAGCTCTGGTTTAGCAACCTGTAAATATCACCCTGTCACTATCCCATGGATGTTTTTAATTCTTTATATATAATTCTGTAGTCCATTCCAGGAGATCACAAACTTATGAACAAATACAGGGCTGTTGTTTAGCAGTTTTTCAATAAGAAACTTTTGTATACATGCATACTTAATTGTTATTTGGATAATTAGATGGTTAGATTTATGGGTTAACGGTCAGATGACTAAAGCAACATGAACCAGTTAAAATGCGCTCCCAAAATGCGTTCTTGGTCCAGTTAAAATAAACTGTACTGTCATCTAGCACTTTTAATTGATATAAATTATAAAATTAGTAAATATTAATGTCCTCTTCTGCTAAATAAAAAGTTGAATTGATGAGATACTGTACTAGCCTGAGCCTTTATCTCCTTTTCAGGGCCCTTACCCAGTTTCACCTGAGCAAACAGTCCCAACCCCACCCTGGCACTGACATGGCCCTTGGGCTAATGTTCCTCAGAAAAGGCAGTCTCACTATCAACTGTCTAGGTCATACCTTGGCTTTTAATTTTTGCCAAAATTATTCTTGTGTTCATTTCCTCTTTGTCCCCCCCTGGCCCCTGCCTTGCCTTTCCTTACATGACTCTCCTGACTCTTATTTCTTTTTTTTTTCAGCGTTTAAGTGATTGCTTTCATTTATTTATTTTTAATTACTTTTAATAAGAAATAACAGTATGACAGTTTCAAAACACATTAGTAGTACATTCACAATAATAGATACAGTGCACATTGTTGTCCTTGTAGTAGTTATATGGAGCATATGGTGTAGACATGATAAATTTTCTAAGTGACACTGGTTAAAAAAAATATTCTCTTTGAACTAAGAGAAAGTAGTTGTATATATAGTCCAGTGTTCCATTGGTTAATAGAGAAACTGGCTATGTTGGAAGCTGTTGATTTAAGCCTTTTACAGCTCAGCATTCTAATCTAGCTTTATGTTTTATGCCTCAGAGTTAAACTTTTCTGCTTGGTGGTTAAGGGCAAGTTAAAGCAAGACCTGTATGAGAAAACATGTAACTTTTTTATCTTCCAAGGTCAGTCAAATCCCCTCAGGATTTACTTTGAAACCATGTACAGTGCTTTGTAGAACTTTTGTCAGTGTCAGCTGTCTGGAGGAGTCACGGCCATTGCTTGACCAGTTTGCTTTCTGTGAAAGCCTGAGAGAATGTTTTCTCTCTAGGTGACTCTCCTTAGTCATACTATACACCTTCAATCCCTTTCCTCTGTGGCCCCATAATCTCCTTGAACAGAAAATTTGGGAATCCACTGAGTTATAGAATATTACAGCACAGGTTCTTTTCTGTCCTGAGTCCTCACTGATGAAGAACAAATGTCATATGAATGTTAAATGCACAAGCCTGCAATCCCAGCACTCTGGCAAACCGAAAGAAGAGAATGAGAAATTAACAAAATCAAATCATAAAACTTAAAGAATAAAGAAATAAAAATGACCTGGGATGTAGCTTAGTGTGAAAATCCTGGGTTCAAACTCCAGTGGTACATGTGCATATATAGAAAGAGAGAAATAATTTAGTCTTACGATCTCATGAAATGTATTCACAAAAATACCAAATAAATTAAATGCTAATAAAATCTTAAATTATAAAATTTTGAAATAAAATGTATGATAACGGAAAGCTGTTTTGGAAATATCTTCACAAGAAGGCACTAAGAATAACCACAAAATTCTTGGTGTCGGGTGTTTAGTGGTTATAGTACAAGTCTGAACATAACCTAAATATGAAAAATACACTTGTTCTACAGAACAACCATGAATTCTTGGAAATTTCTTCCCCCAGCACATGAGATTGAGCTACTTTTGTGAAATGAACAGAATTAACCAACTAGTTTCTAACATTGTTGCTCTAGTGGCATAATAGATAAGAGAAACCATGATCCAATGAATGAAATTCCTTGTTTTCCTCCAATCCCTTAGATTACATTGTATCTTCTTTTGTCAATTCATTAGCTGAGTTTATTTGTGTATAACAATGGCACTGATTTTTGAATGTTGCCTTTGTATTCTTCTGTGCCACTGAATTTTGTTATTAAACTTAGAAGCCTTTTGCTGGAGTTATTGGAGGCTTCCATGTAAAGAATATTGTCATCTATAAATAATAACAAAATAACATCTTCCTCTTCTACTCTGAGAAAACCTGCCTCAATTCCTCATGGCCACATTAGTGGTCTGGTCACTGATGAATCTATCACTAAGATTATTGTCTACTTTCCTGGTACAAAGAGCTAGCCATTTTAGAGAAACACCTAGTATCTATCCTTTAATTTTTTTCATCCATTCTGTGTACATGTCTATATGGTACTATCTCTGTGCAATCACTCTTTACTTGTTATCATGATAATAGGAAAGAACACACAGAGTTGTTAGAAGCATGGATCTGTAAGTTTTCACCACTCATGAGGTTCTATGATACATGTTATAGAAGTATTTGGGGCAGGACAATGCATTGTTTAGCTTTGTAGGGATGAATGATGCTTTCTTTTCTTAAATACTTGAAAGCAATAAGCATAAAAATAATTAGCACTAACTGGTGTATGTTGGGAATAGAATTAAAGAGGACTGTAATGAAGCAGGTTGATTTAAAGTGAGATGTCAAATTGCATCTGTTCGCCAACAAGATGTCTAGGGATAGGTTGTCTGATTCCAGGCCCTGTTCCTCTTACTGACTTCATGACCATATTTGATATCTTCAAACACTAGTCAATACATCAGTAAAATATAGATATAAATAGAACCTAACTCTGATTTATTTTGAGGAATAATTAGTTAATTCACATACCTGACACAGTTTACTCAGTGAATACTTTTCACTATTTATAGGCAATTAGAAATGGAAGAGTGTTTCATGTAGTTGAATAATACAGCTAAAACTGAGATATAGCCTCCTGCAGTTTAAGTTAAAGCTGTATAAAACACAAAAACTAATGGGTGATGTCAGAGGAAATCGTGAAGTAGGAAGGAAGCATAAAAGAATTGGAGTGGGATAGTCCATAGAAATGGCTTATTATTAGTAGGTATAATTCCAACCTGGAAATGGAACACAAAAGGAAGGTTTAGTGATGATTAAGCTGTCAGAGTAATGAGTGAGCTAATTTTGGAAAAACTTACATATTTATTGATAAGTTAGGGATGATGTCAAAGTTCAAGTTACTTCTTTAGTGCCAGTGAATTTACAGAAAACAATAAAACTCAACCTACTCTTTTAGTCCCTGTAAGATCATATACTAATTTGATTAATATGACAGTGGAGTATTTTAATAGATAAAAATGTGACCAATATCTTTGCCTTTTTTAAAGGACTTTGCAGAAAAGAAGTCCACAGCAAAGGCCCTGGAGGACGTAAAGGCAAACTTTTACTGTGAACTATGTGACAAGCAGTATCACAAACACCAGGAGTTTGACAATCATATTAACTCTTACGATCATGCTCATAAGCAGGTAAGCCAAAATGTGAAAAATCCTTCCAGTTCCTGTATTTATATCTTCAGCACAGAACTATTATGACTTTGGTCTTATTTATCATCATCTAAGGCTTTGACATAGGTTCTTTTATTGTCCTCTGATTTTTCCTTGAAAGGGTATTATTTAAAACGATGTTAAAATTAGATAAAGTCATGAAATATTAAGTACTAGATGAAGTAATTTTTTTCACCAGATATGTCATAAAACTAGAGGCAAACTTAAACATAATCTTAGGATAGAATGACTTATTTATTGTAGAATTATATTTATATTTATGAGGATACCAAGAACCAGTAAAAGGAGTGTCACATTTTAAATCACCAAAGAAGGTAGTAGTAAAACTAGAAGGCTTGGCTAGTGCTAGGATAGAATGTGTTATAAACATTTCTGTTTTCTGAAGCAGCCCAAGAAATAGAAAATACTGTTTTTTTGGTAAAGCAATTCTTAATAAAAAGTTACATTTTTCTAAGAAAGTCCTCTTCAAAGGAATGAAAATTATACTTAATGAATGAATCATTTAAAAAATAAACATTCCAACAAGCAAAATTAAATATAATAAAGGGAGATATTTCACTTAATATTTTGAGAAATTCAATTTACATTCAGTGGTACCTCAGTTCATGAACTTAATTTTTTCCATTATTCTGAAGAATATAACTACAGTCATGTTCATTGCAAGATAGAATTTGCAAAAGGAAGCAAAGTCTTGTCAAATGCCTCTGTTGTGAATTGTTTGTGGACAGGAGTTTTTTATTAACTGAGATATTGCTGTTCATGTGTGTCAGCAGTGTGAATATTCTATGCATGGCTTCTAATTCAACTTGTTTGTCTCTGAAAGAGGAATCCATTGTTCTATCCTGTTAGATATCCTTGTTTTTTGAGGTATGGTCACATTGACAGTGTAGCAATTAGGAGTGTTAAATACTGTTGAGTAAGAAAGAAATTCTGTGTAGGTAGATCACTGCTCAGAATTTTGAGCAGGTATGTATTTCTGATGCCACATGGACCTAAAGCAATGGAATCTGTGGGTACATTTTGTGTAACCTATATCTAAAATATGTATTCATGGTGAACAAAAATATTTCACCTGACATCATTTATATGTATGAAATGCATACTGAATTCATGGGCTTAGAAAACATAGGGCTTCTGAAGACACAGATTCTATACAAACAGAGAAACATGTATGCATATTTTGCTGCATTTCTCTGACAAGGGAAAGAGTAACAGGATAAATCATTTTAGAATTGTAGTTGTCAAATCTTGCTGTGGGAAATAATTACCTTGGAAGATGTTAATAATACAAATACCTACAAACTACTCAAATGTTCTCATTCAGTAATTCTGAGATATAGCCCAATAACTTATATTTCACAGTGACAAAAAAGAAAATTTAAGCAATAAAATTGAACTGTCACCCAACTTCAATAATAACCTCATTTCATTAATACTATTAACTTACAATCCTACCTTTACCAGTGCTGATTTACTTTCAAGAAAATTCCATGCACCATGTTTGATTTCAAAGCATTTCACTATATAATGATACCTAAGACCATAGCTATTATTACACTCAAAACTTAACATTAATTTCTGAATATCAGTGAGTGAGCTCATTCATCTAATCTCCTCATAAATGATTTATAAATTCATGTTCCTGAAAATCAGTATCCTAAAATCTGAACTTATGACAAGAGATACTGACAGGTCTTTAAATCTCTTGTAATGTATTTTCACTTGTAGGATTTCCTCCTTAAAATTTTACACCCTGAAATCTCATTTGTACATTCAAGATTTCGCAGATTTTCCACATTCTTTTATGCTTTACTTGGTTTTCTATGTTTCCTTCAAGCTGATGGCTACAGATAGAGATATACTGAAATTCAGGTTTCTGGCTTTTTCTAACAGAAATATCTTAGAAAGATATCATGACATGTCTTATCATAATAAAATAGATGATATTTGGTTGTATGGCATCATATAACTTTCAACTTATTGTGTTGACATAATATCACATGTCGTCATTAAATAGTCACCAGTATATTTTATGGTTTTCTAACCATGATCATCTGAAGAAGTAAACTATCTCATTTAGAGTTGAAAAGGATGTTCTTAATTCTATACTGCCTTTAATTATGATACAGAAACTATTTATAAAGATCAAATTTTCATTAATTTTATAACCTAATGGATTTTGTGCAGATGAACTTCAGGGTGCAAACAAGGGAAAAAATATTCTAGGGATTTAGAAAAGTAAAGTATTCTGTATGGTCACATGGGATAGTGTTATTTGATCTTGATCTGTGTTTTTCCATATTATTTGCACATACACAAAAATATAGAGTGCTAAAGATGGGATGCCATTCTTCACAGATGAAATATAAGGAGCTCAGGTGAGGAAATAGGAGAGAAGTTAGAACTTTGTGAGAATTGTAGAACATGATGAACTATCAAGGACAAGTCATCCAAGCTAGATCTGCAGAGCTGACTATTCTTTGTTACTTGGAATTCTGCCTAATTGATTTCATTTTTAGCATTTTTCTCAATCACATATCCACTGCCTTCCCATCATGATGGTAAAGCAATTTCTTTCAGTCCTGTTCTGTCTTTACATTTACTTCTATTTGTCTGCACTGTGCCTTCCCTGAGCATGGTCCTCAAAACAGTGGCCAAGTTTCTCCATGTTCTACTGTGTCAGTTGTGACCGTGGGTGAATTTGTTCCTAACTTTCACCAAGTTACCTAATTTCATAAATGTTAAGTAAGCATGTATAATTAATTCAGAAGGAACATAAACAAAAGTGAGGTTAGCTATGTGGTGAAGCTCATACTCCACGCAAAGACCTGGAGTAGTCACAAACATTATTTTGCAGAGGTGCAAGGACTCACAGTGACTTCTAAAACTTCTGTCTCTGTCATGTAGATACTTTTAGAAATCTTCAAAAAACATACCCTGTAGTCCTTTTCTTCCTATTTTGCAAGGCATCTTGTGCTCATTTCTTCACTGGCTTCTCATCTTTACCATTTTCATTACATTTTAGACTTGAAGCATTGCTGACGTGTCTCCCTGGACTCCCTAACTTAAGTATTAATTAATTAATTTATTTATTTATTTATTTATCTTTTTGAGACAAGGTCTCGCTATCAGTTCAGGCTGGCCTTGAGTTCATTCGTGTAGCCCAGGCTGGTCTCGAACTCACACTGATTCTCTTACTTCAGCCTCCCAAGTGCTAGGATTACAGGCATGTGCCACCATGTCCAGCTGTCTAACTTAAGTATTTAAATGCTTACAGCTTTATTGAGTCTAGATTAATCTCTAAGTGCCATGATGATATCATCACTTCCCTCCTAAATGTCATCAATGATAGACTACTGATTTTTTTTTTTTTTCTGTATTTTGGACAGGATCTACAGGGTCTCACTACACAGATCAGACTCTTCGTGATTCTCTTGTTTTCAGCTTCCACCCAGTCTCAATCATAGGATGCCTGTTTTTTTGTTTTTTTTTTTTTAAAGGTCTGAACTATTCAGCCTATTATTCAAGACCTCAATAATCTGGTTCTTGCCTCTACTCCCACATTTTCCCCCTAGAATTCCAGAAACTTCCCACAGCTTTTCAAAAGTGCTTTATGTTTTCCCAGCTGTTCCTTTTAGTTCATATATTTTTGTCATTTGCTTAGTTGGCACTTTCATTTTGGGGCTGCATTTTGATATGTAGGGCTGCATAGTTAATAAATAGATTGACAATTTATATGTGGAGATTAAGGGAGCTGAGATTTCAGGGAAAACTGTTTATACACACCCTTTTTAAAAACCCTTCTGTTCAACATCTATTAATCATGCAGATTTTTGTAAATGTTTCCCACTTTGGGAAACACAAGAATAATTAAATTTGCTGCAAACCTTGTGAAACTGCTTTTTTATGTAATGCTGAAATATTTCTGTTTAAATTCACTTTGCCTCAAAATATTTTGAAAATTGTCTCAATTTTAGATAAAACTAAATTTAAAATTCCCTTTTAATTGAAATGAATTCTTACAGCAAATGAAAATATTAATTAAAATTAAATATGCCAAGAAAAATTTCCTCCAATGCAATCCTAAATATATTCACTTGATTCTTTCTTATGAAGAAACCTTCTTGTTAGAATTGATGGTTATTAGGATGATAGAATGAATTTGGCAAAGAATTATTTTGGCATGAGTAATATGACCAGTTGTTATAACTGTTTCATGTGTAGTCAAATAAAATATTTGGATTTTCCTGATGAACTTCCAACAATATGATCTTTTGAGTATATGTAGAAAATACCCAAATGGATTAATTTCCTTACTTATCAGAACATATTACTAGAAAAAGTAACTTCAGTTTTCCTCCTTTCTTTCATTTATTTAGGATTATTTAGGAACTTCCACTTCATACTTTCTATGCCATTTAGCAGCAGACTATATATGCTTCTTCACTTTATTGTGAAGATGGTATATAAGCATAATTATATTGAAATGGTAGAAGTAAGAAGAAATCATTTAAAGAATAAAATAATACAAGACTGTAATTCTTTTTTTTTTTTTTTTTTTTTTTTTTTTTTTTTTTTTTTTTTTTTTTTTTTTTTTTTTTTT
>PVJA010016256.1:0-18950 GCA_004027025.1 Myocastor coypus | reverse complement strand
GACTGTAATTCTTACCTTTAAATGAACTCCATTAGACATTTTATATATTTCTTTAATGTAATAAATACTTTTTTAAATTTATTATTTGTAGAAAGACATAAATAACAGTTGGAGTCTTATGTATTTCCCCAATGAGGAAAAACAGTAAATTTTTCAGCTTTCAGAACTTCATAGCTTTGGAAACAACTTAATTGTTTGCCTTGAATAACTTTCAAGTCTATATAAATATTGAGCATTACTGCTAAAGCAATTTGAATGTGTCTACAAATTATGAACACTTAGATAAAAATAATTTAGCTCCTTAAGTATTAATATAGCTAACATATCGATAGAAATTCTTATGAGACTTCCTTGGAGGGGCAGTGCCTCTTGAAGCTACAAGTACTTCATGCTGGCATGAATAGAACACATCCTCACCTGAAG
Organism: Myocastor coypus; assembly: GCA_004027025.1. NCBI lineage: Eukaryota > Metazoa > Chordata > Mammalia > Rodentia > Myocastoridae > Myocastor > Myocastor coypus. The sequence goes on along the minus strand of PVJA010016256.1, from coordinate 18,527 downwards.
CAGAAACCTCTGCTGCTCCATAGATCTTCTGACCCACTTTGAGTAAAAAAGAAACTAAAAAATTAGTTGAATCTCTCTTCTCCTCCACTAGCCCATAAAATACCTTCATATTGAAAAATAAACCCACTTTCAGATTCTCCACAAGGGACACTTAATCCTACTAATCTCCTGTTTCACAATATGATTTTCACTCAGAAGGAGCTATTCTCTTGACAAGCTTTAGATCTAAGCTCCAACGGATTCATTCCCCCCACCCCTCCGGATTCAGTCCTAAAATGCTCTTTTGGATGCTTCCCATCTCTCCTTGCACCAGTTCTAAACAAGTCTACCTTTGATGTCTGGTTTCCACAAGCACAACAATCCACAAACTACTGAAACTGTTCAAGCTCATCCTCTCTTGCTCTTTGTTTACAATTTGGCTTAAAATTTCCCCCAAATCAGTCCAATGATATATTTCACTGTGTCATGCTTTTGTTATGAGTTCTTGTTATGTGGCCAGGAAGTGTTGAAGTCCAGATGGTTATGGTCTCAGTGAAGCTGAAGAAATAAAAGAATGTGATGTCTGGAATGAAGTTTCAAAGAACCATAAAATAATCCTTATCACTTACTGTGAATCCGACAGAACCATATTTTCTGGACTCGCTAGGCATAGTTAGCAGCGAAGAATCAGAAGACCCTGAATTGACCTTGGTGAAGAGGCTCTTTCGTTCGTTCTTCCTTTCTTTCTTTCTTTCTTTCTTTTTTTCTTTCTTTCTTTCTTTCTTTCTTTTTTTCTTTGCTTGCTTTCTTGCTTTCTGTCTGTCTGTCTCTTTCTCTTTTCTTTCTTTCTTTCTTTCTTCCATACTTTCTCCTCTCTTCTTTCCTTCCTTCCTTCCTTCCTTCCTTCCTTCCTTCCTTCATTCCTTCTTCCCTTTCTTCTTTCTTTCTTATTTATTTATTTTTCCTTAGAAACTGTTTCATTGACTCCAGCAGCAAATTTTTAAAAAGATAACACATTTAGATCTACTGAGATTCACATTGCTATGACCATTATGTGTATGCAGTTCCCACTGCAGTCATGCTGTGGACCAAAAATAGACATCCAAGGAGTTCTCTTTAAGTTTCAAAATTAAGACCATAGTGCTTTGCCTGACATGATTTCAAACAGGTACTGAAAAGCTTGTGTGGCATAATTTAGCCGTCTGGTTCATCCTGTTTCTGTTTTCTCCAGCATTTTTCTATTTTAAATGTCTCTGCACACACCTTTGGGTGCATCTGGTTGTTTTCCCAGAACATGGGCTGAGTAGAATAATTCAGGGTAAAGCTTCATGTTTTAAGAACTTTTATTTTTATTTATTTTCTATTCATTTTATTGAGAAAAAAAAAAGATTAAATGAGACCTTTTATAAAACCACGAAATGCTATATACTCTCAAAATGCCAGTTTTGCCACATCTTGAAATGGGGATACTACTTCTGTTTTTATATTTGATGATTTATTTTTCAAATTGTCACAATTTTATCAGTTTTATATTTAGCTGACAGTGTTCTCAAACTGTCTGTGGGTTTGAGGCTAATCTGATCTAGAAAGTGAGTTGGTTGCTAGACTGTACTGCATAGTGAGACCCTGTCTTAAAAAGACAAAGTGAAAAAAAATAAAATAAAATGTGAGACAGTTGGGAGGGAAGTGGTGAAACAACAAAGCTTAAAACGAAGTATCTTTTTCATTATATGGAGAGATAGAGTTTTGTGTAGTAGATCACTTTTATGGGAAACCAAATGAAGCATAAGAAGCCCTGATTTGTCATTCTGAAGATCACCCACCACGGCTAATTTCAATGCACAGATGGTTAAACAATGAGCTCGCAAAAATCCCTGAGTACTGGCCAGTTCATTCTGGAGAGACTCTAGCCATCACTTTGTGTCAACAGTGTATCAGAATTTAAGTAACTAGGCAGGTATATTTCACGTGCTTCACTTTCCAGCATGGGCTCCAGGACCGTTTCATGAAGATTTTGCATGAAGGATTTTCGTTAGAAGGGAGGCTAACCTGCAGGGATTTTTTTTTTAAATCTCTGAATTTATAAATGCATTTGTATGTGAATAGAACTCTCACCACCAAATTTAATCTTGCAGTGGAATAAACTATAAAGTAAAAATCTGTATTGCTTTAGATATTCAGAGCCATAACTTGTAATCAGTCTTTTTTTGTTACCTTTTGAACAAAACTTAGCAACTGTGTTGTGATATATGTCAGTGGATACCAGATACCACAAAAATTATCCAGCAGACTACTGATGCTTTGATGATGTACGGTTTTTCCATTTGCATGTCTACAACCATTAAAATACCCATGTTATAATTTTCCAGCTTCCATTCTAGCTCAGATTTAGTATTTCATCATAAAACTTAGTACTCAGTGAAAATCATGGATATTGTTAATGACACTAAGCTGGACCTCCTCTCATGTCATTACCAAGATATAAAGATGATGAGAATATATTATCCTCTGTATCTGTTAGGTGCTGCATTTGAGTTTGGTACCTATGCTGAAGAATCTCCTTTTGACACTGCAAATTAAGTATTTTTCTTTAAATAATAGATTATAGTCATTGTAATAAAAAACAAAGGAATTGGGGGTGGTAAGATGGTTCAGGAGTCTAAAGTGCCTGCTTATGAAAGCTTAGGCAATGGCAGGTACCATGGTTCAATCCCCGGCAACATATGTTGTGCCACCCCCACCCCCAGGGCAGGCTGAGCTGGTCATAATACAAAAAAAGTTTGTCCAGTTGTGTATTAGGATGGAGTTTATAAATGATACAAATTACTGATGAGGCCAAAGGGAAGAAATAAGAATACCTCATATCTATTTTTTATTTTTTTATTCTCCAAAAAAGTACAATAAAATATCATAATGAAATAATGATAGAATACCAAGTTATTACAATGTGTATCATTACCTTCAAAGTAATTACTCCAAATACAAGACATAAACCAACACGATTCTTACAAAAAAAACCTCCAAATGGATAGCATAGGATTTTCTTCTCAACAAACTAAGATGCAATAATAGTGTGAATGAAGTAAATTACCGTATTACTGACATAATTTTAAAATAACGTAATATGTAACTCAAAGCAGCCTTTGAGCCTCTCCCTTCTTTCTACTTCCATATTTATGTGTGTGCATGTGTGCATGGGTTTGAGTGTGTGCGTATATATAATTTCTCACATAAATGAAACCATGTAATACTTGAACTTGTTTGTCTGACTTATTTCACTTAACATTATGTTCTCAGGTATCATCCATTTCACTTAGTTTATCTTTCTTTATTTTAGTGTAGTACTCCATTGTGTATAAATATCACATTTTCCTCACCTATTTATCTATTGATGGACATATATAGTTGTCAAGATTTGGATATTATAAATTATGTTACTATAAATATGAATATGCACGTATTCCTATAATGTAATATTTTAACTCTTTTTGGAGGTTTCCTAAAAAGGGACAAAGGGATCAAGTGAAATACTTAATTTTTCTTTTTTGAGGAATATTCACACTGATTTCCCACAGTGGTTGCACTAGTTTGTACTTTTGCCAACAATGTGATAGAATTTTTTTACTTTCACCTACTTAGTAGTGTTTGTTATTTTTTGAATTTTTGTTAGACTCATTCTTTTTGTGGTGCGATAGGATCTCAGCATAGCTTTACTCTGCATTTCTCTGATGATCAGGGATCATAAGCATTTTTCATTTTTTGTTGGTCCCTTGTGCTTCTTATTCTTGCAAGTTTCTATTGATTTTAATTGTTTATTTTTTGATTGTGTCTTATTATTTTGCGGAAGGAAGTGTTTTTTATTCTTTGTGTGTGCCTGATGTTAGTACTCTGGCCATCGAGTACCTGGCAGAGTATTTTTTGTATCCTTTATATTCTCTCTTCACTCTGCTAGCTGTTTCCTTTTGTGTTGTGTAGTTTTCTCTCATTGCTGGGAGAAAATACCCAACACCCAGAATTAAGGAAGGAAAGATTTATTTAACTCACAGTTGTGGAGGTTTCAGTTTGCACTCAGCTGGCTTGAAGGAAGAATTACACATAGCAGAAGGCAGAAGTTCATGGCAGTGGAATACAGCAAAGGGCAAAGGGAGAAACAACAGCTGTGGCAGCTAGCAAGCCTCTCTCCCCTCCTTTACTGTATTCAGGCTATATGCCTGAGGACAGGTGTAGCCCTCACATTTATAATTCCAGCATTGGATAACGAGGGCTTTCTTTTTGAGGGGGCAGGGGACATCTATACGTAAACCATGACATCTTTCCTCTGCAGAGATTTTAAACTTAATATGAACCACTTTACTAAATTTCAATATTTCTTGTGAGAGGGAGTTCTGTTCAAAAAATCCTTTCCTATTGCTATATTTCCAAAAGCTGTGTGTACTTTGTATTGAAAATGATTGTTTCTCTTATAACATTTATATTTTGATCCTTTTTGATTTTAGTGTATTTATGGTGAGATAAGTGAGTCTCCTCTAGACCCAATTTTCTGCATGTGGAAATTCAATTCTGCATGCGTCATATATTAAAGAAGTTGTTTTTCCTACAGTGTGCATTTATAGCTCTTTTGTAAAAGATCAAGCCACCGTATGTATCTGAGATTTCTTTTTGTTTTTCTATTCTGTTCCATTAATCCACAATCATAACTTTGTATCACTACGATGGTGTTTAATCTTTGTAGCTTTATAATGTAATTTCAAGCCTGAGATTATACTGCCACTTGCATTGTTTTTGTTATAAAGAATTTCTTCTGTCATTCTGTGTTTCTTTTGACCCCATATAAATTTTAGGATTGTTTTCTCTAGATTTTTGAGAAACACTTCTGGCATTTTGATAGGAATCACTTATATATATATATCTGAATATAAGTTTTGGAAATATGTCCATTTTGATTATGTTTGATTTGCCTATCCAGGAACAGAGGATTTAGTTCCATTTTCTGATGCCCTCCTCAATTCATTTTACTCCGTCTGACATGATTTTCATTCTAGAAATCTTTAATTTCCCCAGTTAAATATATCATGTTGTGTTTAACTTTTTGATAGTACTATGAAACATACTGTTGTCTTCTGAGAATACTTTGCAAGTACTTCTTCACTCTCAATTTTATTAGAGAATTAGGTATTGGTGCTTGATTTGTCAGAATTTCTTTTAGTATCTGGTTATGAAACCATCAGATCCTAGACTTTTCATAAGTGGTAGATATATTTCATTACTCCTTCAATGTCAATGTCATTGTTTTAATAATCTGAGAAAAACTTTCCTAAAATTTATATGCACTCAAAAAAAATTAAAAAAAAAATCTTGACCAAAACCAGCAATACTAGAGGCATCACAGTATCATACTTCAAGTTACTCTGAAAAACCATAGTAATAAAGACATCCTGAATCTGGCAAAAAAAAAAAAAAACAAACTAATATGTAGACAAATGTGATAAAATAGAATATACAGAAAAATACACAGGCATCTTTAGATATGTTTTTGTTGTTGTTGTTTTTGGGTTTTTTTTTTTTTTTTTTTTTTTTTTTTTTTTTTTTTTTTTTTTTTTTTTTTTTTTTTTTTTTTTTTAAAAAAAAAAAAAATTTTTTTTTTTTTTTTTTTTTTTTTTTTTTTTTTTTTTTTTTTAAAGAAATGGTTCTGGGAAAACTTAATATCCCATGAAGAGGACTGAAACTATTGCCTTCTTGCTCAGTACTGAAATCAGATAAAAATGGATCAAAATCCTAAATGTGAAACCAGAGCAGTTAAACTACTAGAAGAAAATACTGTGTAGGAGAAAGATTTGAAGCTAAAAGGAACTATAAAACCTACAGATTGAGAAAAATTTGTGCAGTTTACCCTTCTGATAGAGAATGAAGAACTAAAATTCATAAGAACTCAAGAAACAGTCTCATACGAAAATGGGTAAATGAGCTAAACAACCACTTCTTTAGTATATGTGTGGTTGAGGCAAATGCATGAGTGCACACTTTCTAAGTAACACAAAAGCCATGTATATCATTATCAAAAGCAATTCAAAAATTCGATGCTATGCTTACTGAAGGGCCAACAAATACATATATTAAGCATCTTTAGCAACAAGCGTAATTTGAACAGAATTTTTTTATATTCCATCTCAAACTTTCCCTTGTTAAAATACCATTGTCAAGAATATAAAAGGAATAAATGTAGATGGATGTGATGATACTTCTCTACAGTCCCAGCACACTATGAGACTAAGGCAGGAGGATTTCAAGTTTGAAATCAGTTGGAAAATTAACAACTTAACAAGAGGGTTAATGACAGTAAAAAGGCTTTGTATTTCATACTCAATATAAGAAAAATAATACTGACAAGGTCTGGGAGAAATAAGGAACCTTATTATAATATATACAGGAATATAAGGCACTCTAACTACTTTGGAAATCAGTATGGAAATTCCTTAGAAATCCAAGCTAGAATTACCCTTTTATTAATATATAACACTACTGGGTATATTCCTTAAAGAATTAAACTCAGTATCTTACAGAGGCACATTGGCACCATGTTTCTATAATTAAATTTCTCAGTGACTCCTGGGTGAAAGCAGCCTAAATCTCTATCCACATATGAGTGAATGAGTAAAATATGGTGTACATGTATAGTGAAATATTATTCTGATATAAATGATAAAGTTAGTCATTTTCAGAAAAAACAGATGAAAGTGAGGCCATCATATTCAGTGTAATAACCAAGACCCAGAAGGTAAAATATTATATGGCTCCATAAATTTAGAATTAATAACCAAATTCAGCAACATAGCAGTATACAAAGGCAACGATCAAAACTCTGCAGTATTCCTATATAAAAATAACAAACTCACAGAGAGAAATTAGAGAAACATATTTTGTGAAATAGTAGCTAGGAATAAAACTAAGAAAAGAAGCAAAAAACCCATACAATGAAAACTATGGTATTTTGAAAAGGAGATACCAAAGATATCAGAAAATGCCCAGACCCTTTTTCTTAGGTAGGAAAAATCAAGACCATGAATGAACATGGCCAAATTTCCAAAACTATGACACAGATTTAATGTAATCCCAAGCAAAATCCCTAGAGCATATCTCATAGAACTAGAAAAAAATCCTAAAGTTCACATGGAACCGAGAGAGACATAGCATAGCAAAAACAATTCTTGGAAACAAAAATCAGGTTGTGGGGAGATCACAACATTTGATTTGAAGTCATATTACAAAAACACCATGATTAAAACAATGATACTGGCCAGAAAGAAAGAAAGAATGAAAGAAAGAAAGAAAGAAAGAAAGAAAGAAAGAAAGAAAGAAAGAAAGAAAAGGGAAAGGAAAGGAAAGGAAAGGAAAGGAAAGGAACGGAACGGAACGGAACGAAACGGAACAGAACAGAAAAGAAAAGAAAAACAGGCCCAAAGAAAGGTAATATTTTTAACAAATGGTGCTGGGAAAACTAGCTATACCACATGCCAAAGATTAAAGCTAGACTTGTGTCTATCACCATGCACTAAACTAAAATCAAAATAGATCAAAAATCTAAATATTAAAACAGAAACAATTTTTTAGAAGATAGAATAAAACTCTTAAAGATGAATATATGCAAAGACTTTATTAGCAAAACCCTGGGCGCATAGGAAATATGAGAAACAATCAACAAATGGGATCTTACTGTATTAAAAAGCTTTTGTGCAACAAAGGAAAGAACAAACAAAGTGAATAGACAACTCACAGAATGGGAAAGAATTGTTTTCCCATCATTTCCTCAGACAAAGGACTAATATGTAGTACATACAAAGAAGTCAAAAGTCAAATCCCCAAACTTAAAGTACATAATTCAATAATGGGCATCTGCACTGAACAGATACTTCTCAGATGAAGAAGTATAAACAGCAAGTAAATGCATGAAATGACTTTCACTGTCATTGATCTTTGGAGAAATGCAAACTGAAACAGCACTGGAATTCCATCTCACTTTTGAAACAGTTAATATTACAAAGAAATCACCAAGAACAAATACCATTAAGGTTGTGGGGGGGAAAGGAACCCTTTTGCATTATTGGTGAATGTACAGCCAATATAGGAATCATTATGGAGATTCTTCACAAAACTAACAGCGTTTTATTTCACCCAGGTATTCCTCTTCTGGGTATCTTTCTAAAATACTTAAAGGCATCACACCACAGTGACATATGAATACAAATGCATTTATCAACAATTTATAATAACTATATCTTGAAAACAGCCTATAGGTCCAGAATGGATGGATGGATGGATAAAGGAATATATATATATATAAAGAAGAATAAACATAACAATTTTAGGTAAACAAATACACTTTCATACAATCCTCTGAATAAAATCAATTAAATACATATGTTTAAATATCACATTGCTTTTCTGGTGTGAGAAACTAAAAGCATGACTGAAGATCAAAATGTGTAATAAATATTGGGAAATAGGAAACAGGAAGAAAATGCTCAAATGGGAGGAGAACAAGGAAGAATAGGTGTAGGAGAAAGGAAGGACAGGCAAAGGAAAAAAGAATAGAAGGAAAATGAAAAAGCATGTGTAAATTAGGAGGGGAAGAAGGATTGAAGGGACCATTGAAAGGAAATGGGAAGAAAAGTACCAAGGACATTATGTACAGATACTAATCCCCTATGATGAATGTTAACATTATTTATATCAAAAGATTTCTAATAAAATTAACTTTTAGATATGTACAAAGGTAGCAAATAAAAAATGAACAAATGAAACAAAGAAGTGATGACAAGAAATGTTGCGACAGTCTTCCTAGAATTTGGAAGGGGTCCATATGAGGGAGGGAGGGAGAGGAGAGGGAAAGAGTAGAATGGTCAAAATACATTCAGTGCATGTATCAGTTCTCCAAAATGAACATAGTTTGGATCCTTAATACCCACAAAAATAAGATAAAATCACAAACACAATGAAAAGGCATTGGAATTAAATAGGTGTACAAATAATATGATAAAGAGTAAAAGAGAATTATATTTTGAGGCAGTAAAAGAACCCAAGATTTATTATACTTGCAATTATTCATCTTCCAATCCTACCACCTCAGCTTCAACATATGTCATTTCTAGGGTATTGAAGAAATATGTGTTAAGTAACGAAAGGGATGACACATAATATTTGGTCTGTAGTTGCTAACAGATTTTATCGGCAAATTACATGGTCAATGCAATTGATGTCAGGCAAAGTCATTCTTAATTTATGAGCAACCTCAGCTCCTTACTGAATTCAATATTAACACAATTCCTCATGAGAAATTGGAGGAATAACTAACACTGTATTTACTGGAATTTTTGGAAGCAGCATATAAAATAGATTTCCTGCATAGACCCTCCAAAGATTTCTGAACTTCCTCTATTTCCTTGAACCTTCACTTACTGTTGATTTCTTGGCAGATTTCTCTTTTTCTTAAAAACATTATCTTAATTACTCTTTGTTTGTTTTGTTTCTGAGACAAAATATTGGGGCACCCAAAGTTAAAAGAGAGAAAGTTTCTTTAGCTCTCAGTTTGTAGAAGTTTCAGTCCTTAATTGGCTAGCTCTGAGGCAGGGCGGCTTCATGGAGAATAGCCATGGCAGACAGGAAGCAGAAAAACAAAAAGCAAGGGTAAGACAAGACTCTTTATGACCATATATTTTGTATTTAGACTGCTGGAATTAGCATGGTGGGAATTAGTCCTCTGGCTTGACACCAATTGGTAATTATGTATCCTTAATCTCAGCATCACACACTGTAGATTCAGTTACCTCTCGAAAAGCTGAAGACTGCATCATTCTTTTGGGAGACAACTAGACACAACTATAATGAATACAATGACTTTAACATGGACAACTTATGCTAGATTGAACTGCTTCCATTCTTCACCACTTCCTTGTGGGTTCAATCTGATTGTCAAAGAGGAAGTATAGGCTTCTCTTAATATATACTATCTTATCTTTAGAGTGAGGGTGTGGTGGTGTTCACTTGTGATTTTTGTTAGCTTCCCACATAATGACTAAGGCATACTTTTATTTTACCACTGGAATTCCTACATTTTCTTTGCTGAGCTTCTATTCACGTATTATGATAATTTTCCTAACTGAATGGTTTATCTTATAGAATTTTAAGAATTCTTGATATATTTTATATGTAATCGTTTATCATATGTAGGATTTGCAAAGATATTCTCCCAGACTATGATTTCTCTTTTCTAATTCCTTGGGCTATTTTGAAGACTGTTTTCAAAAACTTCACACCTTGTTTCTTTTACTTTTAAAAATGTTTTAAACAATCATGCATAAGATAGCTTTCAATAAGCCAAGATACTACAAATATTTGTGTGCTTTTCTAGAAATTTTTTTAGGTTTTGGTTTTATGTTTGTCTATGTAGATCTAGTTTTATTCTTTTTTATTAAGTTTACTTTTATTATTTTATTTTGAAAAGTAAAACACAATAGCAAGAGCAAAAATCAGAAACAATGACAGAAACAGGGTAACATGCATCAATACATCTGTTACAGATTTTCAACAAGAATAGCTGATTAACAATGGTTGACATACTATCTATTTTTATCATCAAGTATAAATTTCCTATTTCTTCTGACTCAACTTCTTTTTCTGTGATTGAGACTGGGCATGGTACCATGTACCTGTAATCCCAGTGCTTGGGAGGCTGAAAACAGGAGAATCATTATGAGTTTGATCTATGAGTGAGATCCTGTAGACTCTTCACTAAAATAAATTATAAAAAGACTTGAAATAGGAAGAGATATAGTTATTAGAGAAGAACAAGGTCATAGGAGTGCAGTCATATGCAAAATAAATGATAAGAATATGGCTAAAATGTTACATACATATATGCCTGTATGAATTTTTTAAGAAGTTAAAGTGTGAATCCTAAATAAGATTTCTGTATAAATATGCACATAAGCATTAACAGATTCATGAGTACATTTTAATTTTATATACATATTATACTACAGCCCGTTCTTCTTCATAAAGTAAAATAGAGAGAACAATAAAAATAATTTCCCCAGAATAATTATGATAAATATGGACTAAACCTATAAGGGAAGTCTGAACAAATCTTAGCTTTTATAGAATTTTAAATTCAATACATAATTAAGAAAATATGAGCCTGTGGAGATAGCTCAATAATATCAAGGTGCCTGCCTGGCAAGCACAAGGTCCTGAGTTCCATCCCTGGTACTGCAAAAAGAAAAAAAAAAAAAAAAAAAAAACTAAGACAAAAAGGAAGTATGAGCACAATTTAAATTCAATTCTGAATGATAACATGCATAAAATGTGAGAATGTAAAAGTCATATTTTACAAAAACATTTTGGGTACAGATATATAATTGAAAATAATAAATTAAATTGGTCAACATAATAACATCAATGATCACCTGTTCTTTAGGATAGTTTTTTGAAAAAACAGTAATGAAAATTAAATGTAGTCATATTTTATGACAAAATCTGATGGTCGTCTTGAGCCAAGATACTTGTTTTGAAGAATGGAACAAATGACCCAACTGTAATGCAATATTTTCTTAATTTCTTCACATGCTTTTGCACTCCAAGAATGTGTAAAAATAGACAGTAAGTGAATACTATTTAAAAATTAAAGTATATTGAAATAAAAAAGAGAAAGGGAAACTTTTAAATATGTTGGATAAAAACCCAACCTCAAGACCAGTTTATGCATGAATGTAAACGTCATGTGTTTTCAGAGCTAACTCCTAACTTTTGATGACTCTCAAATGCACAGAAAGTTTAATGTGTTGTAAATTTAATTGCATTTTTCACTAACCTTGGATGAATTGATTTATTGTTCAGCCTTCAGATACAGTTGAACTCTACCAATGTCTATTTAGTCTCCACCATGTCCAAAGATCTGCCTGAAGTGACTTGAGAGGAATGATACATTGAGCATCACTCTCAGGAATCCTAACTATCTTGAGTTCATTTTTAAAATAGGTAATCACTTAAACATAATTAAATCTAGAGAAGGAAGGTAAGACTACAAAAGTAAGGCCAATAAGTCAATTGTAGTGAAAGTCACAAAATTCTCATGGTTATTGGAGGAAGAAGGAAAATCAATATACAATTCATTTGTAAACAATTACATTCACATGTGCAGGCAGGAGAATTGATTCTCTATAAAGATAGTTATAAATATAACTTTTAAACTTATTGATTCATGTACAACATTCAGTGAAGTACTTAGTGTAATTAAACTTTCATTTTATTTTACTCTTGGTATTTATGTTCATTTTTAGACTTTTAGTATTCTAAACTGTAGTGAATTTGAAAACCACATTCATATGTATTAAAATAAAAATACATAAAATAATTTTACATGTATAAAATGATTTCTTAAATGTTTTATAGTTCATACTATTATGTTAGAAAATGAGCATGACCTACTTTGGTAAGTTATAGCTCATAAAGCATATTTTTAAATTCGATTTTAATATTTTGGTCAGTAATTTTAGAAATGTTCACTATTAGTTTCAGGGTTAGAGTATCATGCCTGAATTAGAATAACGCTCAAAATTTACATCTATTTCTTAGATTCATTTGCTAAGCATGAGCATGTATTTTAATATTGCTAATGATAAAAATGTAATACAGGAAAGTCTTTAGAAGGCCAAATTTGACAATGGAATCTGTGACTCAACTGAAGGGCAGTTAGTATTTAGAAAAATCATGTTTGTTTTTCTTACTTTTAGTTCTTTATCTGCAAATTATGGTTTTCATACCTATTTCACTTATCTTTTTTTTTTTTTTTGAAGGTTCCACTTGTACTTTATTTCTTCAATACATATTTTTAATGGATCCACAGCACTTTTACTTGGCATCAATTATGGTTTCATTTAGAAATAATTGAGCTGTATCTTATCAGCTGGCATGATTACTGATCTCTCCATTCCTTAAGGGTGACTCTGCCCACAGGGGAAAGGTTCCATTCTATTCCAATTTGTGTTGCTGTATAGGTCCATGCAGCTATACAGAATGTGGCTCCACCAACCAATATAGCGTTGCCGGATTTGTCATGGAAATCAGGTGTACGTTTCTGACGGCTCTGCCATGCTACCATTTGTTGAATGCTGCAAACTGGAAAATGACCTAATTAATGCGTTTTTGGCCAAGGGAAAGATCGTGAAGTTGAAGTTGAAACTGTAGCTACTGCAGCTGCAGGCTTGGTGCAAATTACTTTCAGATAACCTTGCAAAGAGGATTTCACTTATGTCATAGGAAAAAATAATTATGAAAAAATTTGGATCAGCTCTGAAAATATGTCATATAAATATAAATAACAACAACATTTAGCACTCTATTATGTGAAAGGTATATTCACAAATATGTTGGCTAGAATATAATGTATAATATAGCCTGTGAAAGTGCAGTTTTAAGTTCATGGACTTTTCCTTAGAACTTCACTAATAGTGGTTTGTGGAACCTGCCCTTATTTCACTGAAACCTCAAATATTCTCAGCAATTGTTTTACATTATCATAACAAGCTATTGAACTATGTGTAACTGTTTCCAGTGTTCTTGGTTTCCTTATTACTAAAGCCCTGAACTTTCCTGGAGGCTTTATATTTATGATATTTGATTAAATTAATTTAAGTTGCACAACTATGAGACATATAGTATATTTGTGATTTAAAATAAAAACCCAACACATTTATAGGTGTTTCTTAGACCTTATCTAAAATTCATGTTATTTCATATTCATGGGTGCTGTAGGAATCTAACCCCATAAATTTTTTGGATCCATTGCAGTAATCAAGATTGTGGCATTACTTTAATACATTGGAAAGATGGCACTTCCCAAATTATAAAAATTAATTTTTTTTTAACTTTTTTTTTTTATTTATTTTTTATTTTATTTATTTTTATTTTTTTCTTGTTTCAGAACCTTTGTTTGTTTATTCACTCATTTTTATGGCCGGCTCAGCCCGCCCCGAGGGTAGGGCGGGTGCAGCATGTGGTGCCGGGGATTGAACCGCGGTCCCTGAAGCCGCCCAAGCTTTCCCAAGCAGGCGCTTTAGACCACTGAGCCATCCTGCCAGGCCCCATAAAAATTAATTTTAAAGTTGGGAAAAATCATGTTTAGCTTTGTAATTTCAGTCACATAATCAGAGCATGCAAGATCTCTTCCATTTCCTCAGATGTGAAATGAGTCACAGATTTGCCCCATTCACAAGAAAGATGAATTAAAAGGGTGACATGAATTCTATACATTTCCCAGAATAAAATGTTATTTCACTCATCTTGATTTTCTAAACAAATCCATTTATACCAGCGGTTCTCAACCTGTGGATCGCGGCCCTGGCAGGGGTCGAATGACCAAAACACAGGGTTTACCTAAAGCCATTGGAAAATACATATTTTATTCTGAATCATAACTGTAGCAAAATTACAGTTTTGAAGTAGCCACCAAAATTATTTTTTGGTTCGGGGTCACAACAACATGAGGAACTGTACTGCAGGGTCACGGCATTAGAAAGGTTGAGAACCACTGATTTATAGAATGTCCTACCTGTACACTATAGGTGTGAGAATAAGAATATTTGTACAGTTCTCAAAAATTGGGATGAGGTAGTGAGTAGCTGACAATGCTGAGTGAAACATGTCATCATTGAGCTGTGTTTCAGAAATATTGGACAACCAAAACTTCCTGCTGCGAAGCTTTTCAATTGTTCAGTGGATGTTGATTACCACTGGCACTACACAAATTCTACGGCAATTACACACACATACACACAAACACATACACACTACAGACCCTACTTTCTTTTTTTTTTTTTTTTTTTTTTTTTTTTTTGTCTTTTTGAGACAGGGTCTCAGTATGCAGTTCAGGCTGGCCTTGAGCTCACTTTTGTAGCCCAGGCTGGTCTCGAACTCACACCGATCCTCCTGCCTCAGCCTCCCGAGTGCTGGAATTACAGGCGTGCGCCACCACGCTCGGCAAAGCCTATTTCCATTTTTTTTTTTTTTTGTCTTTTTGAGACAGGGTCTCGCTGTACAGTTCAGGCTGGCCTTGAACTCTCACCGATCCTCCTGCCTCAGCCTCCCGAGTGCTGGGATTACAGGCGTGCGCCACCACGCCCGGCTCCTACTTTCAAGGCACAGATAACATAGGCAGAGAAATAAGTAAACATGAATAAAGTGGCATAAGGATAAAGAATTGAGATCCATTCAAGTGTCACAGTGAATAATCTCTTAATGTGGAAAGGAGTTGTCCCTCTCACAGATACACGGGAAGTCTGACTCCAGGCCTAGCTCCCTACACAATTATCTGTAGTGAGAAGAATCTCTGAATGGACAAAAGGTATCAAAAGACACTTGCAGTAGAATTGGACTAATAAGATAAGAATCACTGTCAGGTACAGTGGGAGGAGATCAAAATTCAAGTGAGGAAAATTTGGGAAGAGAGTCAGACTTTTGAAACCAAAGCTCTTAATGAAAGCATGCTATCAAAATGCAAATTTTGAGGTGGTAAGAAGTAAACATATTTTTAAACTCCTGATTTCAGAAATTGTTTAATAAGCATGAAAGCATACATCATGAAACCATAATAGGTTTCCAAAGTAAGACTTATGAGCCATGAATAAGGCATGACTCATTGATTGCTGACTAATGGAATCATTTTAAGTGAGTTTTAATTTATATGTAAATATGAATATATTTATTTTATTCCAAAATGAAGCAGATCAAAAGAGAAGCTAGTACACTGCACTAAATGTTATAAGAACTTCTTTATTTTAGTAAGTTTTATTGCAGTGTAATATCCATGTGTAATATGGGCCAGGTTATAGGGTGGATTTCTTTCCTTGGAACAAATAAAATATTGCCAAAAGGAAAACAGTGTGGTTATACTTTGCTGGTATAGCATTTCTGTGTGTGTGTGTGTGTGTGTGTGTGTGTGTAGGGTCTCACTAGGTAGCTCTGACTCACAATGACCCTCCTGTTTCCTGCCTCCCACGTGCTGGGATTACATGCACGGGCCAACATGCCTGACCTCCATCACCAGCTCAGCGTGACCTGAGAGCAGGGCCAGCTCAGCATGTGGAGCTAGGGATCGAACCCTGGTCCCTGTACTTCTCAAAGCAAGCCCATGTCTGCTGAGCTATACCACTGGCCTACAGCTTTGTATTGGCTGGCCAGCACAAAATCTAGCCTTTTCCCAGGGCTTTGCAGGAGACCAGAATCATAAGGGAGAACTTACTGGTGTTGATCAAAGGCTTGAATTTGGACCCGGTGGAATTAAGCTTGTTAGGAAAGGGAAGATAATCTCAGTGGTGCTGAGGGTGGTACAAAGTGCAGACCTGAATTTCCAGATTAGGACAGGGTGATGGGATCTTTTAAAAGCTTTAATTGTATTTTTGATAGATGACATCCATGTATAGTTATAGAATAAAATGTGATGTTTTGATAAAATATAAGTTGTGGGGTAGTCAAATCAGACCAATCAAATTATATAAAAATAATATTTATCATTATTATTTTTAGATAATTTGATTATTGAAAATTATGTTTGCCATAGAGCTTCAATTCTATCTTGCTCTGCCTATTGTTCAGTTTTCTGGGGACAGTCTATAAATTTAATTGACTTTCTAAAATAAGGATTTTTATATATTTAGAAGTAACTACAATCATTTGTTTTCATTTTGGTTTGCATGTGAAGTTTACATCACTACCAGAGGCCCCTAAGATAACTAAAGATGAGACACAAAATCAGTTGACCCTGTAAATGTGGTAAGCCTAGTGAGTCTGAATGTTCCCATAAACAGAGGACAGGCGTACAAATCAGCAGAATTCAGAACATTTATCACTATTTCAGGTTACTTTTATTAATCTATATGGAATTTGGCAGATTGCAACTTGTATTACAATATTTTTGAAATTTACTAAAATATTAGCATTTTTCACAAAACAGTTTCTTATTCAACTAGTGCTTACCAAATGGGACAACACATTCCCAGATTGGTAAATGGTATTTAAATCTTTCTTCACACCATGAAGTTGCTATTATACATAAGGATGAAACAATAATGCATTGTGTGAAAGCATTTTATAGAATAATCTTACTGTTACCTATTACTATGTTTTATAAAGAAATTCAGCATTAGACAATACTTTATAAATTGTCATATGTACTTTATAAATATGAGATTGCTATTCATAAATGTAGCTTTTCATGGTCACTTTGCTAGTTAGCACTGTTCTAACATAACCTAACAAATATTTCTACCTTAAGTATATACTTTAGTCCCCCGGCTTGTCATTTAATTCTGACATACACTTGGAAGGGGCTTGTCCATCAAATTCACTCATAATCATGAGAGTTTTGCTTATGATTGTACATATGAAGCACAGGGTAAAATAAAAAATCTCTTCACTTTCCGTTTTTGTTTTAGAGTTTATTTGTTGCTGGCATACTTCCTGTAGTTGCTTAAGAGAAAATGCTTTGCTCTGAAATGAAACTTCAATTGCTCACTTGGATTAGTTTAAACACAAACCCACTATTAACCTGTTTTCTGTATCTGTACCCATAGACTCTGCCAGTATTTCCTGCTGCTTCCAAACATACTATTCAACTACTCACTGCTGCCCCCCTGAAATCTTTGTTTCAGAGTATACTTCACTGCTGTTTCTGGAGTTATAACTCTCTCATTTATGAAGCAAGAAGCACATCTGAATTTTGGAATAAATAAATAAGTGGGTAAATAAATAAATCATAACTCAAAACAGATACATTAGTACTACTGTACCTAATTAAAAATGTTATATTTTACTACAAAGTAACATTTCCCTGATGTAATTTTTTCCTCAATATCTCAGTAGGATTAGATATCTCACAGTGTTACAATAGTAGTCACCAAAGTGAATAAAATTAAATGTTGCATGTAAAGTCTGTACAGTTTTTCTCTATACATTTCCCACATCTTCCAACACTCTTGTTTTAATTACTGCAAACACTATATTTCTTTTCCCAGTGTGCTATAACCATGACAGTTCACACCAACTTCTTTTTATTAGACTACTTCCTACTTCTCTTGTACAAATCCATTTATATATCTCCTACAAAGCTTTCTCTGATCATTCAAGCTTTCATATGACCTTTTCTTTAAGCTGCTATAAGTTCCAATATTTATTTGGATCAAAACACATAATCTACTAAGCTAATGATCTGCTTCTCCCATTAGTAAGATCCTGAATTAATGAGAGAGGATTATTTATTATTGCAACCTAATAAAATAGAACATTTCTTAGCTCATGAAGCTCAACTTTTTGATGAATAATTAAATTTATGAATTATTAGAAAGACAGATGCTATTGCTAAATTTTGAAGTGACTTTAGTAGAAAAATGATTTTAATGATGTAGTTATAGGATAGTATTTACTGCACACTGCCTCAGGTAGGCACAGTTGATTACATACCTTCTCACGTGCCCTTCATTTTATATCATTATGCAATTAAC
>PVJA010016255.1:0-43825 GCA_004027025.1 Myocastor coypus | reverse complement strand
AAAAAAAAAAAAGAAAAGTAAAATAAAATATTTCCTGTATAATTTGGTTTCTGATCATGAACTCTCCGCCTATCCTATGTCTTCAAAATTTTGACCTATTTTCTCCTCCAGTATGTTTACAAATGTCAAATAAATATATGAAAAAATGTGCAGCATCATTGGACAAATGCAAATTAAACAACACTAAGATTCCTTCCCACCCCAGAAAGAATGGCTAACATCAAGGAGTCAGCAAATGCTGGAGGGGCTGTGGAGAAAGAGGAACTGGTTCCTTCTTCACTGTTGGTTGGAATACAGACTCGACCAACCACTAACAACATATTTTAAGCCTATATTCTACACAATGTAGAGATTTTTTTCTTGCATCTTGAAATATCTGGCAATGTCAGTTTTAGTCACAATCCCATTTTCTGACAAGCATGTTTATAGGAAACCAAATTTACCAGATTTATCTAGGATTGTCCAACAATAAAAAACTTTCCCATATGTGAATTCATCCTCTTTTCCTCCTTGTTTTCTAATGTAATGACTTTTTTATTCTAACTATTTATATTTGATATTTTCACAAATATGAAAGTTTGTGTTTCTGTATATGTAATAAGGCACAAACAGAGCCTACCCATTGAAGAAAATTTGCAGCCTTTTAAAACACATTTATTTTGAAACATATTCCTACTAATTCACTAAATTGTCCAGGCTGGATCTGAGACTAATGTTTTCTGCCTCAGCCTCCAAGTGCTGAGATTCTAAGCATGTGGGCCATGTCAGGCTCCTCTTGACATCTTAAAAATTCTCTGGTACCATAAACAAATGAAGTAAATTCAACAAAATCATATTGGACAAAATCATGTCCTGTGAAAGAGAAGAAAACTATGAAAGAACACAAATTCTCTGGCTCAAAGTGTGATCTGTATGGCGTTGGTGAGCAGCTCAGGATCTTAGATGTCATGGTCCTACCCAGTATGACCTAATGTACTTTGCAAGTACAGTGTATCTGCTATAATTAGGATGGAACCTGGAATTTAGACAGTTTTCAACCGATACTAATCCAAATCTTCATTATCATTTATCTTGGACATAGAAATTATATATTATGTTATAGTACAATAATTTATCATTTTTCTTGTGTTGATACTATCATTATTTCACTGAAATAAATATATAAATAGAAATTTTCTTAGTTACTGCATTAGGTAGATTTATTTATCTTCATACTTTAGATTCTGAATATAAGGCATATCTTTAAAATTGAAGAAAATTCAAGAAATTCAATGTTTGGCAAATATTCTCTATCCCTTATCTTTCTTTTTTCTTTTTTTTTTTTTTTGAGACAGGGTCTCGCTATGCAGTTCCAGATGGCCTTGAGCTCACTTTGGTAGCCCATGCTGGTCTTGAACTCACACTGATCCTCCTGCCTCAGCCTCCCAAGTGCTGGGATTACAGGCATGCGCCACCACACCCAGCTTCCCTTATCTTTCTGTCTCCTATTTCAGTCAGTCCGTCCATCCGTCTGTCTGTCTGTCTGTCTGTCTGTCTGTCTATCTCTTTCTCTGTCTCTCTCACTCTCATAGGTCTGATAGATTCAGGGTTAACAATTTTTAGTTAAGCAAATAGATTTCTCCTGCATTTGAGAAAATGGAGCTAACTTGAGCTGATGGTAGCTATCATGATGTCTATTGGGAATTGAGTCTACTGTAAGATCTGATCATAATTAAGTGGAAGGCCGGGAATCTACAGCATTTTAGCATAAAACAGTTTAAATAAGTGGTCTCTAAGGTACATTTGGCAAATGAACTGAATAGCAGTCTCTAAAATCTTGCTATAAGCAGCGTTTCCTGCTTATTAATCTGACAGCTCTCTCTGCTACTCTCAGCTAAATATGGAAGTTTTTATCATGGAGGAAACATGTCAAGTTGCTCTGAATTCCAGGCCATCAAAACTTTGGCACGCCCTTATGATTTAAATGGAACTTGAGGGGTCAAAGTCCTTACTTGCTGTTTATTTTGTCTCCTGCCATTAACCTCCGTGAATGCAGAGTAGAATTAAAACCTTAACCTAACAACACTTCTCTTCCTTCCACTCCACATTAACTACTTTCCCTCTTATGTAAAATGCTACCAAAATGATCTCTCCATCCACTGGGGATACTTTCCTAGTGTCCAAGGGCTGTAAATCTTTGTATTATGCATACTGTGTTTAAATATTAGGCTTCAAAAATCAGTTACCAAAAGTGACACAAAAGAATCACTACTTGCATTTTAAAGTGTTTACTTTTACTTCTCCATGAATACTTTTCTATCTAGTGAGTAGAAAGATGACATAGAAAATATAAGTAGTGTTTGCTAATTACGTTACAGTTTAATTATATAAAAGGAAAACAAATAATGGGACAATAATATGTAATGCTGTGTGATCATTTTAATACATGTCCACATGCATGCTACTTTTTACTTTTCATTTAAATAACTAATCTCTCTAATATTAGTAAGACTTGTAAAATTGAAGACTTCTGACAATGTGGAGTTTAGTTCATTTTCTGGCAGAAACATTTTCTACAACGGGGCTTCTGTTCCCTTATTCGATTTTGGATGACATTACCGACCGAAGTACGGAAACCAACCCCTATTAATGTGAGTTCTCGTTGTGGATGGAAGCCAATGTACAAAGTCAGAACAAAGGAGACAGATTTGATACAAGTTTTGTCTTTCTGTGAATGTGCCTTCTTGTTTGCACTGGATGTTGTAGTAAACAAAGATCATAACAATTACTTTATAAAGTAGTATGTGAGCACAATTTCTACATGTATAAATAGTGTTAGTTATGCAAATAAATAACTGTAGCAGGAGTTTAAACTTTTCTAGAGACAACATCAATCTAGATTCTAATCTGGTTCTTCAATTCAAAGACAGTGGCAAAATTAAACTTATTGTGCCCTGGAAATGCACTGTGTAGTTGAACATAACAAAATGACATCACAAGATATACATGACACTAATTAGTATGACTTTCATTATATTTAAGCATAAAAACATCCTCTATCTGAAAAGGAAATAGATTACTAATAGAGATATGGAATTTTACGTTTGCAGTTAAATTGCTTGTTTAAATGCAAGCTGTCAGTTTACTATCAACATTTTATTTATTAAGTGTCAATCTTGCATATTTTATTACATATTAAAAGTTTTGTTTATTTTTACACACGTTCAGTACATGGAGTTTGCATTCCTCATAGAGAGAAGGTACATGCATCCTGCAGAGCTTGACTCTTTCAGTAGCCTCCCCTTACCCACCCACTTTCCTCTCTGGACATCATTTTCCCATTTTCATTTTTACTGTTATTATTGCTTTTTGATTAATGTTTACTACACACTATGTTTCCATTCATTGTGTTTAGTACATGAATGTCACAAATCTTAACGCTTGTTTTCTGTTCATTCTCCCATTCATCTTCAGACTCTTTGGCCTCTTTCCATTTACAAAAGTCTACCTTCCTATTTTCTACTATCAGTATTTCACTCTGTATTTTGTTTGGATTTTGCCTCACATAATAAGAGACAATAGACAATATGTAAACATGTGTCTGACCTATTTCACTTAATCTTACATTGTCTAGATGTATGCATTTACCTACAAATGTCTCAAATGTATCTTTTACAATTTAGTAATATGCCATCGTGTACAGGTACTACTTTATCCATTTGTCTGTTTGTGGACATATATGCTGTCTTAACTAGTATGAATTCTGTTGCAATAATCACTGATGCAATTGCATCCCTGATTATGATATCTTTAGACTTTTAAGAAGATACCTAGATAGTGAATAGCTAGGTCAAGTAGAATTTCTGTTAATATTTTTGAGAAATCTCTATACTTATTTCCATATTGGTCGTACTGATTTTTATCTCATTGTAGATTTTGGTGATTTTCTTATTTGCAGGGTACTTTATGTAACACTTAAATTCCATGTTAAGATACTTAATTCCATATGAAGACTTCTGTGTATAACATCCTTGGAGGCTATTTTTAAAAAATCACCAAATGAAATAACAAACACCTCATTATTACAAAGAGAACTTCACTTAAAACATCATTTTATTTAAAAAGAGAGGTTTTTCAGTTTTATTCTCAGAATGGAATGTTTGATCACAAAAGCAGTGCCTCCTTGGAACATGTTTCGTACCTCATTTTATACTAGGTGATAGGACCAACTGATGGTACAACTGCTGACACTTTCTTGGTACATGAACAAAGGCTTTTCAGTAATATTTACACAAGTTGTCAAATAAAGAAGAAAAAGGGAGTCATTGTTTCAGGATTCTTTTCCCTGCTTTCCTACTCCAACTTTCATGTCTATGTAAATGACCATATGCAATGCCATATGTAAGCGAAGTTGAAGGGTCCATTTTCCTCTTGTTTTCACAGGTAAGACTTTCGCAGGACATTTTTTTTTAACCTTTTCCATGCTTCTATACATTTTCTCGGTGCTAGATCTCTAGGATTGAGTTGTGTATCCTACAGCACGACTACCCTTGGGAAGCTGACATTGTTAGCGCTGCTTTTCCAATTGTCAAGAAATGATCTAAATTGGAGAAGACAGAAAAGGTCACCTCTACAACAGAGCTACTTATAGTATCACAGTGATAACTAACTTTCAGCTACACAAAAGCTTTCAGACCCAAACTGGGAGAGTGGCCATGGGAGCCAGGACAGTTGGATGTCCTCAAATCCTGTCTTAGTTTCCTCCTGGGGGATAAATGTCAAATGCAATTGCTGTTCACTCTGACTTTGATGTACAAGTGGAATTCAAAGAAGTTTTCCCAGATGCCCTGTTTACAATATACAGTAACACCTTGGTCCAGCCAAATTTTGCTTTCGTTTACATATTACACACTGGGTGACAAAGATGACCAAAGTCGCCTTCCCCATGTGAACAGAAATGCAGCCTTCTTTCCCCAATTGTAAAACAAATGAAGTGTGGAAGCGAAGGCACCACTGCATTACTGCATATTCTTGTCCCTTTAACGTATTCGTAGAACATAAAATATGTGTTGTATAAATATTGTTTTGAAACATGGCAAATATTATAGATATATAACATGTCTATATACAAACACATACATATATTCACAAGTGTACAGTGTAATATAACTATAAAGGATCTATATCATTCCCTTGTGCTTCGCTAGAATTTTACTTCCTAAATTTATTGATAAGTAGAGTACTTTCTTTTTAAATTTATTAAAATACTTAAGCATATACAGTAGCACTTCAAAAATTAACTTCTCAATTAAATCTCTTGGGTGTAAAAATCCAGTTACGCTGGTGAAATTGTTAAATTTCTGAACATGATAGTTCACACAGCTGTATGATGAACACCTAATTTAGTAATCTAGAAGCCAGTGTGTACATTTGATACCATGTTTGACCAGAAGAGTCGGCTTCCTGTTCATTGCACCATTAAATTTTTAGTTTCTAGAATATTCTGAGATATAAGCAAATACACGCAAGCAGCTGATATGGCTGGAGCAGAACTGCAGCATTTAGGAGCAGCAAATCATCTCAAAAATTTGTCATCAAATGCGAGGGAACTGCAGTATGATGGCTAACATATCAGGTTTACTTATGAGCATAGGATACATTTAAGCAAAACAAGCTATACACATTCTTAAAAAAATATTTAAAAAACATTACAGCTAAAATACTGGAATTTGAAGATGTAAGAACCTAAAAGGTATCGAAAGATGATGACTGATTGCTTTGCTATCTCTAAAAAGCCCCAGTAGTCTATAAAACGTTTAGTCAGTTAGAACACATTGCAGAATTAAAACTAATGCATGGGTAGAAACAAGCTAACAAATCTCAGTCTTTGAGGATAAAAAAAAAGCAAAAGATACACACTTTTTACAACACATTATAATGAAGAAAACATTCTAAAGTTGAATTAGATTATATTTTAAGTCCTGATACTCATGCAAGTACTTAGCAAGTATAAGGAATTACACTAAGTATGCCTCATAGTCTATGAGCTTAATCTGCATATGTATATTTAGAACACAAAACATAGTAATACTTAACACATTTGCTATTCCTAAAATTACATATATATATATATATATATATATACTTTTTGGCAGGCTCTTTAACCCACTGAGGTATTTAGCCAGCCTGACAGTTCAATTCTTAACTCTATTTGATCACGATTTCATAAACAGATCCACAGTGCACAGTGATGGAGAGTTGGTCCAGCAACTGCACAGTTTTATATTCATTTCCCTATGGAATATACTTTCATTATTGTTTCTGCCCTAGAGAAAACCTTCAGTTTTCAAGGTTCAGTATATATATATATGTATATATATATATATATGTATATATATATATATATATATATATATATATATATATATATATACTTAATCCTTTGTTACCAAAATTTAGATTAGTACAACTTTGAATTCCAGTTTTTAGGCACAGTAGGAGAATTTGAATATTATAGCCTTTACTGAAAGCAATTTTTTGAATATTGAGCAATCTTGCTATGGCTCGGTGATTATTTGCAGCTGTTACTTCAGTGTGATTGCTGGACCCAGGCCCGTGCTTCCTTGTGAGCTGTCAGCAGAGTCACACAGTGCCTGGAGACATCATGTGAGTGAGCATCATGGTCTGGCTACCAGGGAGCTCACACAGGAGCCATGACCTGCAGAAGCTCAGGAGTCGCTTGCATCTTGAGGCTAGCAGGAGAGCGTCTCTCACGTGTAACTCCACTGACTTCTTTGTATGCTCACGTAGTTATTCTCCCTTTCTAAAATTTACAAATCAATTTATGGAGGAAAAGAACTACATATGCGGCATTCCTTCACTCCAATGATGCAGTGCCAATAGCAGTGAGTTTCCTCACTTCAGTTGACTGGTGAGGGTGGAGAGTGGGTGTGGATGAGACAGCAACAATCTAGCAATCCGTTTTAGAATTAAAAACTAATTATGTTTAATTGACATAATTATAATAATTATTCATCACGTCTCAGAGAAATTATTCAGTCTATAACAAATGTGGAATAGTATGGGATACTATCTACCAATGCCTTAACACACAGAGATAAATATCATTCCATGAAAATACTGAATTATATTTTAATATTATTTAGAGTCAGGCTTAATAGTCTTACTTTATCTAATTCTATATGGCTATATTTTGTAGACCAAGGTAAGTATTTTGTGGTAGGTATTGTTATTTTCAAACTGAGCACAAATGAGTAAATTTAATATGACAGAAATGTAAACAAATTTTCATGTCTTTCAACACTAAGAAAACGAGATCATTTATACCAAAACATTAATCCTTTCAAAAGCCCTGTTTATATGATAAGATTTTTTTCTCTCAAAGACAAAATTACCAAAATGAAATGAAATAAAATAAAATAAAATAAGATGTTCCTGGAAAACACCTCTTTTTCTTGTATCAGTTTAGTAGTTAATTTGACACTTATGAAAATGTTCAACATTAATCAATTGCATGAAAACCTTACTATGTTATATATTCAATAATGCTTTTTATACATGAATAGTTAGTAAAAAGTTCAACATTCTGTGATATTTTCAAAGAAAAAAGCTGAATTCCCAACACTGCTTCTATTTCCAATGTTCAGCACTACAATATTCAGAATAAAACTTTAGAACTTGGTATTCAATCAATAATGTAGATTACATTCTTTGTTATTATAAAGCAAAGGCTTAAGGCAAAGAAAAGATATTGTTCTGTGAAAATCATGCTTGTTTGTCATTTTTATTGAATTTTATTGCTGTTACTTTGAAGGTGTTTATGATTGGTATTTATATTGAATATTTTTCTGAACCTTGAAAACTAAAGGTTTTCTCTAGGGCAGAAACAATAATGAAAGTATATTCCATAGGGAAATGAATATAAAACTGTGCAGTTGCTGGACCAACTCTCCATCACTGTGCACTGTGGATCTGTTTATGAAATTGTTATCAAATAGAGTTAAGAATTGAACTGTCAGGCTGGCTAAATACCTCAGTGAATTAAAGAGCCTGCCAAGCAGGCTAAGGGACCCGGGGTCCATTCCCCAAGTCTGCCATGCCAGCTCCACCCCCAGGGCAAGCTGAGATGGCAATTGGGACTTGGTGTGGTGGCCTGCACCTGTAATCCCAGATTTTGGAAGGCTATAAACAGGTGGATCACTATGAGTCTGATCTAATAGTGAGACCCTAAACATGCTGTAGACCCTTCCCTAAAATACAATAAACATAAAAACAAAACAAACAAACAAATAAATACATAAATTGAATTGTTTCCAAGATTTTGGTTAAATATAGATGGCTATAAATCATGTATCTCTATTATTTGATATATAAAAGATTGAGATTACTTGATTGAGATATACATTTTAAAATAAATTTTTATAATTGTGTCTAAATTTCTGAAGTTGCTTACTTATGTTTTGTAAATTAAACTGTAAATATTTATTTACTTCCTACAGTATGTTCTTTTATTGCAATGCTTTGACAAGTGGAATGATTTCCACTCCAAAATCATAAAAGCTCAAGACTTTTTAGGCGCTCTCACAAGCTAAGTGAATTTAGCCAGATATAGATTAAATTTGAGGTTCTTTATTTTTTTTTTTCTTAGACAAAATGTGGTTCTGACTATTAACATAAGAATTAGAGTAGATGTCATTGAGTACCCTTGAGTATAAAGGAAGTACCTACCAGGCAAATACTTACTTATATACATCATCTCATGAGTCTTGCTAACTTCAGTATGTCATAATTCCCTTGTCAGTCTAGGTACCAACATAGTGGGAAACTTTTGATATTGTTCCTTCCTCATGTCCTCCTCAGATGCGTGAGTTTCTCCTGTAAGTTGTACTCTGATTGCTCTTTCCTTCTTTTAAGTCCATCCTGCTTGATTCCTAGAAAGCTATCAGGTACAGGGTTAATGTCAAATATTGTTGAGCAGTATATATTACTAAATATATATCTACTTTTAGAGCTGGGGTCATACCTCGGTGGCTTATGAACCTGCCTGGTGAGGACAATGTCCTGAGTTCAATGTAACCTTTTCTTTCTTTCTTTTTTTTAAAGTACTTAACATAAAATTTGTTTATTTTTTATTATTAATTTTAATGAAAAGAAAGAGCAATGAGACAGTTTCACAACAGGTTAGTAGGACAGTTCCAATAATTAATACATTGCACATTGCTGTCTTCACAGTATTTGTTCAGAATATAAAATGCAGACTTCACATCTTGTCTAAACACTATTAGTATAAATCTTTCTTCTCATTGAACTAAGAGAAAGTAGTTGTATGTATAGTCCAATCGTGCATAATAGTAGAGGTTATCAGCACAACTGGCAATGTAGGAAGCTATTGACTTGAGCCTTTTACAGATCAGTATATTAATATATTGACTTTACTTTTATAGTATATTGGCTATACTAAGTTATAGACTTTTCTGCTGGATGTTTGAGACCAAGGTAAAGCAAGACCTATATAACAAAAACTGTTATTTTTGTATCAGACAAGGTAATTGAAATCCCCTGATGATTTACCCTGAAACCACGTAGATCTTTAGACAGTGTCAGCCCTTTGGATGAATCATGGCCATTGCTTGATTAATTTGCTCTCTGTGAAAGGCTGAGAGAATGTTTTCTCTATAGGTGACTGTCCTTAAGCACACTATATATCGTCGATCACTTTGCTCTGTGGTCCATAATCTAAATATTAAAACAGAAACATTAAATCTCCTGGAACAAAGTAGAAGGAAATCTTGAAGACATCAGGGTAAGTAAACAGTTCAAGTACAAAAATCAAAATGTATGTGTAACACCTGAAAGAATCAATAGCTGGGGCCTCCTCATGTTGAAATCTTGTACATCAAAAGAAATTACCAACAGAGTGCAAAGACAACCCACAATTTTTGAAAAAGTTTTAACTAATAAGTATTCAGATAAAGTTGTTTCTTTTTTGGGGGGGGGATGGGGTTCAAACTCAAGTCATTCCACTGCCAGTCAGGCACTTATTCCATGGAGCTATGTCTCCAGGCCCCTGGTATTCTTACCTAGAATTTATAAAGAACTAAAAATCATTAGGGTCCCAAAATTCAAAGACCCAATCTAGAAATGGGCATGTGACAGGAACACAGACTTCTCGGAGAAATTCACCAAGCCTATAAATACATGAAGAAATGCTCCACATCATAGCCATCCATGAAATGCAAATTAAAATACTTTGATACCATCTCTCCCCAGAAAGAACAGCTATCATAAAGAAATCGACCAACAACAAATGTTAGAGAGGCTATGGGGGAAAAGGAACCTTTCTCCACTGCTGGTGGGAATGCTGACTCTTACAACTATATGGAAAGCAGTGTTGAGTCTCCTTAAAAAAACTAGGACTAGGACTGGGATTCCTTTTTTTTTTTTTTTAATCCAAGATTGCTCTACGTTCTGTCTATCTGTCTCCCCATTTGTACTGCATTTTAAAAATCGATAGGAAATTAAGAATTGGAAGAGGTAATGAAGGGAAAGAAAAAGTTGGGGGAAAAGAATTGAAAAAAATATTGAGCAAGAATGATTATGAAAATAAAGCTTTTGCATGTGAGGAAAAGACCAAGAGCTGGGGAGAGTGGGGATGGAGAAGAGAGGCAGGAGATGAAAAGAATTGGAGACAGGCGATACACATGTAAGAGAGCCGCCCACATACATGTAACCATTACTTACTGAAAGCTTATACTAATGAAAATATGTTTTAAAGATGAAGAAACACAGGATGAAGGAGTTTAGCTGATTTTTTTCTACATTGTCTATTTGAATGCTACTCTTATGGATCCAGAGGCCACGTTTATCTGGGTAGTGTAAGTATAATTAGTAGAAATGTGTATATTTAATAGCATTTAGTTTGGAAAACAACAATAAAACTTTTCTGGAAATTATGTAGTGTTCAGCACATAATTAGGTATTTATAAACATTAACGTCTTCCCAAAACCTTCATCTTATAAATCAGATATATCGTTTTTGAAAATAACTTTTTACAGTAGAAATTATTAGATTTTAAAATATCAAACACATAGAAAAGATTTTAGATATAAAACATTATTCTATTTAAGAGCATACCAAGTTGTCTAACAGTCTTTTGAAACCATAAATTTTGATGAATGTATGTGGTACATAAATTGGAAAGTTAAACTAGAATTCTAATTTGGAAGATAGTAAAAGCTAATAAAATGGAAAACGTACTTTGAAAAACAAATCTAAATTTCCCATAGGTTAATTTCATATAGTATTCTACAAAATATAAACCTGCAAATGAAAGTGTAATATTAGAAATTATATTATGTATTTGTGTGTAGAACAATAGTAAGTTTATGGTGGGATTACATAGATTTTTCTTTTAAAAAGATGCCGATGCCATATTAAATATTATGTTACCGATGCATGCACAAAACTCTTTTGTGAAAAATAAAGCAACCAAATTTGAACACGTAATTGTTGAAATTCCTATACTAGAACTTCAATGTTAGCTAGCATTAAAATTAACACAATACAATTAGTACTATCACCATATTCAGAGATTTATCAATATGTTTGTCACAATTAAGTTATTTGTAGTGATTCTCATTTATTTATTCAGCAAACAAAGTAAATTTTATATGTGGGAAAAATTTTAAGTTTAACTCAGGGGAACAATATCATTTAAGAATCCTCTGTGGGAAATGATTGCTAATATACATAGCATGAGAATGGTCCAGTTTCTAGGAGTTTCTCAAAGTTCTCATTAGATATACATTGGATCTTAGCCCAAAAATCTTGGCAAACTTGCTAAACACTTAGAAATACGGTTGATGGGATGAATGAAATATTTTCAATAGTAATTGTGCTGGATGGACCAACTTGTTTCATGGAATTTAATACAATTAATTTTCTGATATGGAAAACCTTTTAAGTATACCCAAGGTAAACATTTGAAAATGCACATCACGATGACCTCATATCTTCCCATTCAACACAACCCCTCCATTTCAAATGATTGCTCCATTTTTGCCTTTTTCTTGAATCTTGCAGAAAAGAAATATTCGTTTGGCAATTCAATACTTAGTTTTAAATCCTAATTTGTTCTTTTATTCTCAGTTCACAAAAAATATAGTAGTATTTAGGGGAAATTTTTTCTCTAATGTTTTTGCAAATAAAGTACAAAATATTTTCTAAAATAATGACAATTTTAAAGAAATTTGATTTCTATAATGAAAATCATTACAGTTATAATAACGACATCTTGAAGATTTGCAAAGAATGCTTCTCGGAAGAATATTGCCACTCTTACAATGTACTAATGCCAGCATCTTTTTAATTTTTTTACAGTAATTAATCCATTACATATTATCTTCTCTGTAACTGTTCAGAGTACAAGATGCAGACATGATTTCTTGTCTAAACATCCTTAGTACAAATCTTTTTTTTCATTGCACAAAGAGAAAGTAGCTGCATATGTAGTCCAATAGTCCACAACAGTAGTGGATTATCAGTTTATCTGGCATTATTGGAAACTGTTGACTTGAGCCTTTTATAGCACACCATATTAATATGGTTTTCCTTTTTATACCTCGTGGTTAGACTTTTCTACTGGATTGTTATTTACAAAGATAAAGCAAGACCTAAAGCGCCTGCTTAAGAAAGCTTAGGCAGCTGCAGGGACTGCGGTTCAATCCCCAGTAGCACATGCTGCGCCAGCTCTGCCCTCAGGGCAGGCTGAGCCAGCCATAAAAATAAATAAACAAACAAACAAAAATTCTGAAACAAACAAAAAAATTTAAAAAAGATAAAGCAAGACCTATGTTACAAAATTATGTAACTTTTGTATCTTACAAAGTCAGTCAGGTCCCCTCAGGGATTACCCTGAAACCATGTATTAGTAGTTTGCAGAGCTTTTGTCAGTGTCAGCCATCAGGACATGAGCCAAAGTGGTGCACTGTTGGCCTGGTTCTTCATTTGTCCCTATATGTGTTATGACTGCTGCAGGGCATAGTAGTTTCCTTCCACCATGTCCTTTGCTGTACCGTTTCTTCCATGGAGCTAATAAATCCTGGACATAAGACTCTGAACTGTGACTCAAAGTAAACCTCTCTCCATCTAAATTGTGAGAGCCAGATATTTTGTCTCAGGGATGAGTAAGTGAGAGCACTCAAAAGTCAGTACATTGGAGCTTTACTCCTATGATTGTACCTGACTACACAATGCAGAAAAACTTGGAGTTAGCTTTCAAGAGGCATCCAGATCAGTCTGCAAATGTAGGCTAAAGAAGCCTCATAATTTCACAAAAGCCCAATGGGTGAGTTTGCTTGGATCTTGGAAGAACAGAATTCTAAGATTCTATGCCTCTTAGACTGGTTCCTAAGGCATCACTTGTGAACAAAGTCTTCATTGGCATCGGCGTGATGGTCTGTGTGTGTTGTGACTTGGCAAAAAAATGCCTTCATTTTTAAGATCATTTTTTATTTTTATGTCTTCATTTATTTCATGTCTCCAGACTTATCAGAAGGCTAAGATTAAGGAAATTAGACTAATTGATCTAACAGGAAATTTTAAGGTAGCCCAACTTTCAGGCTGTTAGTTTGGCACTGCAAGCATTCTTTAGCTGTATCTGCAGTGCAAGGGAAAAGATCAGAGACCAAAATTATAAAAAGGCTTCTAACTTACAAAGAAAGAAACTGCTTGTCATTGTGAGACAGAAGAGAGTATTGAAAAGATTAGAGAGGAAAAGGTGCCAAATACACTAAGACTCAGCATTATGAACAAGTTCCTTTCTGGGAGAATTTTCATAAGTTAGATTAGGTCATTGGCAGACATGAACCCTATACAGTACACTGGTGACTACTCTAGAGTATACCAGTCAAAATTTGTAACTTGCATACTGTTTGTAAGTTGGAAACTTACTGTATCCTGCATTAAGATAACAGAAAAGATGGTTTCAAGGCATGACTGGAATCAGTACGCAGCATCCACTGAAGCCACAGCCCACTGCTCAAGATGGTAGCAGGCACTGTAATTAACCAAGTCTTGCTGGTTTTACTGTTATGAAGAATATAAGAGCTGTGTGTTATTGAAGCTTCCACCTAGCTCTCAAAGAATGCTCTGGAAAACTAGGCAGTGTTCCCTGAGAAAGCAAAGTGTGTGAAAATTTGAAAGTGGAACTAAAGTTCAGTGTGAACACCATGAAATCATAGATCTGAGAAACATCGAAAGCTATTGAGGACAATTATCAGGAGTCAGGAAAGCTAGCCCATGGAAGAGCACATGTAGGATGCAACATGCAAGGCCACCGAGGCAGGACTGACCAAGCTTATCTGTTCCCCTACTTCTACAGTTTCAAGCCAAAATGTTTAACTTTTACAATTGTACGTCAACAGAGCTTAATTTTATGTATATACATATATATTTATTTACAAGAACTCACAGCTAAAAATTCGCCTTGAGTCTCAGGGGAAACAATATGGACTTCTGACAAATGTTTAAATTAATACTTCAGCGAATTTTACAAACAGACTAAATGCAATTTTTAAAAAAATGGAACGGGGTCTTGCTATGCATCTTAGACTCATGCTCATCCTCCTGTTTCAGCATCCCCAGTGCAGGGATTGCAAGAGTGCACCACCGCACCTGGTTTCAGTGACCAGTACCACATGCTAGGAGTTCCAAGGAGGCACTGCATGTAGTTCTAGGGATCAAACTTGGGTCCTCGAGCTTGCCAGCCAGGTGCTTAGGCTGCTATGCTAATTCCCCAGGCCCCAATTGCATTTTATAAGATAAAAAGGGCAAGAGTTTTTGGAGGCTAAGAATAGAAGTTTGCTTAACATTTTATTTTAAAGTTAGATTAGTCAAAATTCTAAAATTCTATTTAGATTATACTTAAAATAGTCCTCCAGTTGCTCTTGTATTTGAAAGATGATTGAATCTGTGGAGTGTTACATTCATTAGGGAGTTCTCCCTTTTTGATTGTAGCAGCAGAATGTGGTGTCAGGAGCTATGACTTGGATTGAAGAAGTGAATCATGGGAAGGCCGTATTCTTATTCCCAGCTCTTCTCTACTCTATGCTCTATGACTACTAGAGGACCAACACTTTCCTCCCATCTTGTCCTCCCACTGTTTTGTTTTTCCCTGGCAGACAGCCAGTCAGGCTGTTCTAGAACCTGAGAGCCAAATAACTTTCACCTGTGTCAATATGTCTCAGCAATGGGAAAGGGATCAGGAATGGGGAAGTGACTAATATCGAGTGACAAACAGATTAAGATATTTGAGGGCCAGTGAGATGGCTCAGTGGACTAAATAAGGCAGGCTCAGTGACCAGAGTCCAATCCCCAGCACCACAAGCTATCCCAGCCCTGCCTCCTGGGCATGCTAAACTAGCAACAGAGACTGGGCGTGGTGGCACAAGTCTGTAATCCCAGCGCTGGGGGCAGAAAACAAGAGGATCACTACGAGTCAGTGCAGTGTTGTGAGACTCTATACCAAATACATTAAAAGAGCAAAAAGACAGATATTTGCATTTCTTGTCTGGTTATAGGCGATAAAGGGAGTGCAAATCATAAGACAGGAAAACAATAAAATAAATTTACATGTATTTCCTAACAACAGAGACATATACATATTTCTTATTCTAGTTTTCCTTTAGATGCACATTATATTTTATAGCCTCTGCTTTTTACTTCTCTCTTTTTAATGATAACATGGTCATTAACTATGTTTCTAAGCTTGGAAACAAATCTATATGTCACCAATTAGTCCACTGTGAAAGTTTTTCAGTTCCTAGAAAAATGGAAGTGATGGTTTAGAGAGTGTTCTCTTCCCCTGAATGCTTTACTTGATCTCAAGGTTATTAACTTGGTCAAAGGTCTAAATATAATTGGTTGTAATTTACTGAATGGAATGATATTTCATATAAGAAAAATATTCCATTTATGTCAAAGATCACTAAACTCTTCTTAGAATTAGTGCAATAAAAATCTAAAGGGATTCAGTCAAAGATCTTCGAAGAGAGAATAATTTCCTGAAATAGGTCAAACCTATGAAATACTCTCATTTTAATGGAACAGGCTGTGCACAGCAGAAAGAAAATGGCATTTTAAGTACTATTTTTTAATACTTAAAGAGGTAGTGCATGCTTAGTAAGGTATTGGCAGATTGTCTCATTAGATAAAGCAGCTCTTGAGGATTGCTGCCGTTAATGAAATACAGTGAGCTACCTAAGTCCAAGCTAGTGTTACAGAAATGCATTTCTGCATTGTTGCTCTTTGTGATGTTCTTACTACTATTCTTGCCAGCTCCATAAAGTCTTCTCTTACACAGAGATGAGTATCATATGATAAAATTTCCCAAAGCAAAATTCATGTACGATTTAAGGAAGGAAAGGACAGATTTCTCTTACTCTTGATTAGTAATCATTATGATATGCACGATAGAAAGAATATATATGGCATCAAAAAAGAAAGATTTCACTGTTTTCTCTAAATGATAAGCAGAAAGTCACACAAATCTTACAGTTCTGGCCAAGAAACCTATGAGAGAATCACTCACATTCTGGAAAAGCCATCTCATCTCTGATGAGGTAAATTTTGTTTCACAGATCTGTTCCAGAATAAACAGGTTTTGTACAGTTAGGTGACCTTTTTTGACATTTCTGTATCTTTGTTCATTAGCAAATAAATTAAATTTCAAAAGCCCAACTTGTGCATCTATTTGGCTAAATAATGAACATCTAGTGGTACAGCTGCTAAATATCGCCAAGAAAATATTTAAATTAATATCAACATAATTATGCCTAAAATGGGACTAACAAGAATATGTAAAGACAGATATTGAAAATTTTCTAAATAAATTAAATTTACTGTTTACTAGTACATGTTGACGATATAAAATGTTCACATTCTTTGTTTAGTTGGTTCATCTACACAATATATCTGATTTTTATTTTCTTCCCTTTCTGTCTTCTCCCACCTCCCTCCATGTCTTGACTTCCTTCCTGTTTGACAAGGATCTATCTTCTCACTTCTTACAATCTGTTTTCGTGAGGACACTGAAGACAGGGCCGGCAGAGCATGTGGTGTCAGGGATTGAACCTTGGTTCCTATGCATTTGCCTAAGCTTGCTAAGCAGGTACTTTAGACCTCTGAGCTATCTCATCAGTCTCCTGTAATCTATTTTTGATTTTGATCTTTACTTTTAATTTCTGTTTCTGACTTAAGAGAAACCATGTGGTACTTAAACTAACATGTCTGATTTATTTTATTTAACATTAAGGTCTCAAGGTGTATCCGTTCTTTTTTAAACAGATAATCCATGTGTTTCTTTCTGGCAGAGTAGTAATTCATTCTGTGTAAATATTTTTTCTTTATCCTTTAATGACTTCACGGACATATAAGCTGCTCCCAACCTTTAGTGTATAAACTTACTCTGTTTATTGACATCCAATATGTCAACTTGGATACCCATTTATACACTAAAGATGAATCTATACAAAGTACTTGTTTTATTCAAACTGGCTACTGTTACTCTGAGTGGTAGAGCCTCGATGAAGATATTTTTTCGCTATAACAAAATACTCAAAGGCAGGCTGAGCCGGCCATAAAAATAAATAAATAAACAAAAGTTCTAAAAAAAAAATACTCAAAAACAATTCTTTTACAAAGGGTACTCATATAGCTGAAAATTTGGGGTATTCAAGACACTTGATCTGTCATATGCTAGATATTATGCTTTGTATTTAGTTGTCACCCCAAAACCTCGTGCAGTCATGTGGCAGGGACTTCACGCGTTTGAGATTTATTCACAATCAAGACTGGGATTATGGGTTTTAGCACTGCTGGGATTGTAGGTATGAGAACTACACCCATCCTGGAGTGGGTAGCCTGATTGCAACTGTTATGGTTTGTGCCTAGGTGTCTCCCCAAAGCCTCAGGCTGTCATGGGATAGCTTCTGGAATTTGTAATTGATTATTGTGGGAATGGGTGCTTCACCTCCACTGGGGCAGGTGATTTGCATTTCAATGTAAGGAAGAAAGAGAAGTTAGCTGCTTGAGCTGTGGCTACTCCTCCCTTCTCTTGCTCTTAGCTGCCGCCATGAAAGATTTCTTTCTGCCACGTGCCTCTCTGCCTTAGAGCCACCTGAGTATGGACTGAAGCCTCCAGTAACTGTGAGCTAAATAAACTTTTCCTTCCTTCATTTTGGTTTTCGGGTATTTGTCCCAGCAAGGAGAGAAGAGTAACTAAGACAGCACTTAGGGGAGACAGACTTGCTCTCTGCAGCAATGTTGCTGTTACTCCTTCCTTTGCTCTTGCTGATTTGCTGCCTTCTACTGCCATGAACTGCTGCCCTCTGCCATATACCACTCTTCCTTGTAGCCAGCTGAGAATGAACTGAAACCTCCAGCAATTATTCCTTGCATCGTTTTGGGTGTCAGAAATTTTGTCCCAGCAGAGAGAGAAGAGTAACTGAGACACTATACTATGAAGGTCCCATTCACTTCATCACATGTGGGAGTAGCATGAACGTGTGTATATGTCTCTATGACAAGATAGAAATTCACATAGTGCCAAGAGACTAGTCATGCTCTCTTTAATTATTATTATTATTATTATTATTATTATTATTATGGCCAGCTCAGCCTGCCCCGAGAGTGGGGCTGGCACAATATTTGGTGCTGGGGATCAAACTGCAGTCCCTGCTGTTGCCTAAGCTATCCTATGTAGACGCTTTAGACCGCTGAGCCATCTTGCCAGCCCTAGTCATGCTCTTTTACTATAACTATCCATTGTTGAAACTGAATTGGAATTCCAAGGAGAAAAGTACCTTAACCCTTTAAACAGCAACATCCCTAATGAACCAACAATCTCACACTAGAAGTCAGTCCTCAGCAGACTGTTGATGTGAACATCACACTAGAGAGCAAGCTTCAAACACACAAATCCTTCACTAGGAAAGCACAACCAAACTGTAGTAGCCAGTGTCCACTAAAATAAATCTTGAACATTACTTGCTGCCAAGTAAAAGACAAAGACGTTCCGTCAAACAATTAGGGCATCTTTCAAACCACTTATCAATTTGTTTCAAGTTAAATCTAAGTTTTGGGTATACTCAGTGGTCTTGATAGCTTTATCATTAAATATAAAATGAGATTTTGGGGAGTGATGCTGTAGTGAATTCTAGATAGAATTCTGCATTATTTCTTCCCATTAGAGTTCAATTGTGCTCTATCTTGAAATAAGTACATATGTTAGCCTCATGGGAAGTATATGTTCATCTATGTATCGCTTATCTAATCTTTTTGTAACACCTTCCACAACTGAAAAATTAGTTCCTGCCAAGAATTTTTATATCATTTGAATGCATTAACATTTTTAAAGTGACTGAGTTTACTAATCACTGTATATAAGATATATGAAATAATATATAAAAATAAAGATATAAAACCATCCTTATATTCAGGATTACCTGCTTATTTCACTGAGCAGTGAGTAAATTACATTTGATTTAAAATCTAGGTATAATTTTTAAACACCATTTTAACAACTTAAGTAGAAAAGCATTGGATTTTAATTCATTGCGCTAAGTTTTCCTCTGGATCAATGCAAAACCAATGAACAAAACCAGAAAGTACATAAAAGAATGGAGAAAATTTATTTTGTGCAGTACGGTAGTACAGTTACTTACAGTGTGATGCTCTCCCTGAACTAATAAGCCCTGTGGATCTAACTGAGGAACCTGTACACCACTGTACAGGAAACCCTTCCTAGGGTGGGCACATTTCTGAGCATACTCAATTTAAAGCCACAGGTCACGTCATGCAGGCGAGAAACCATGAAGGACGGGCAGGCTTCTGGACAAATGCTCTTCAGGGTAGTAAAAAGCCCGCTGGTCCCTAGCTCAACCGTAGCAGCTAATCAGAAAGACGAGTCTATTTCCAACTCTGCAAAGCACGTGACTGGCCTCAAAATTTAGATTCTACAAGTGAAATAGTGTAACTTGGTCCTTGGAAGTAATTTATTTACTTAATAACATCAGTAAAAAAAAAAATCCTCACCCTATAATATCATTATGCATATGAAACAATACAAATCGTATATCAACATGGTTGTTTCTACCTGTCGGTGACTACATCATAGACACTTAGCAGCACCTTATGGAGCTGAGTAATATTTAAGGTTCAATGGAAGATCTAAAAGTTTAACAAAATTTTGAAGTGAACTAAAAAAAAAAAAACTTTGTTTATTATTTTTAGGAAGGGTCTACAGGGTGTTCAGGGTCTTACTACTAGAGTGGACTCAGTGATCTGCCTGTTTACAGCCTCCCAAGAGCTGGGCTCAGAGCACTACAACAGCATGCTGAGGCTCAGTTGCAGTCTCAGCGCACCCCAGTGGCGGGGCCAGCATGGCAGGCTTGGGGATCCAACCCCTGGCCCATTGAAGAAGGCACTATAATCTGTTGAGCTATTTGGCCAGCCCTAACACTAAGTCGTTAAAAGTGTTTAAAGCTTAGGTAAACGTAAAACCAGTTGCACACTGCTCAGATTAAGTCATCTTTCAGGAAACTAATGACTCTTACTTTAGAAGGAAAACTGCTGAAAAGGAAAAGCTTAGTATACATAATAGAATAATATAAAATCTTTTTTTTCCTTTTTAAAAAAAGTTTTTTCTTAGCAGGTCAAAATTTAAGAGAACCTCAAACTGTTTGTAACAGTAAGATAATATTAAAAATTTTTTTAAAATTTTTTATTGCTTAAAGTGTTTTCATTGCTTTAAATGACTTTTTTCCTATCTTCTGTGAACATCCAGGTGACAATGACATTTAAATGAAAGTCTGTGAATTCTTTACTAACTGTGAATGGGAAAGTTAGATTTGGTAAAAGGAACCTCTTTTCAGACACAGTAACTAACAATTTACACATCAAAGAATGAGTTATCCACTCTGTTAAGAGTCTATTGAAAATGCACTTAGTTTTTCAATAGACCCTTCTTACAGCAGAGGTGATCTGATCCACTACAAGCAGTTTGAACTTAAAAAGAAGAAAAGTCTGCCATAGGTATAAGTTAATTTTATCAAAATAAAAAATTAAGAATGAAGTAAGAATGGGAAGCAGTAAGTGGAAATTTATATAATGACTTAATCCCACATCCTAGAAAGCAAAATGGTGCTACTCTTTCAGCATTTACCAAAGATTTACATTATAAGCTGTCTTGATGCTCTTGGCATGAAAATTCTTTTCTCTGGCTCATTGTCACTTCCTCTCTGACAGTCTGACATCTGAGGACTCTCAGCCATGCTACAAAGGCAGAATGAACATAAGAAATCATGACCAGAAGTTATTCTGTAGTGAAATATGTGATATAAACCATTTTCTACTTCATGTTCCTCTTCCCTCCACACTTGAAAGCAGAGGAAGGCAGAAACAGTATGTGTTGTGTCATTTGAAATGTGAATAGGGAAAGTCAAATTAACCTTTTCCATTTGATCTATGAATTCCTATGCCTCGATAAATGTTCACAAATCACAATGCGTGCGTAGAATTTTTTTTGTCTTCTTTCTTTCAAGAAGCTTCACAGAAAGAAAGGCCGTTTATAAATGGTAAAGTTCTTTCTTTGCAGCTGAGCTAAGTGAGTGCAATGAAATAAGGAAGAAATACTTTATAGGAAGCTGTGGATTGATTCACGGGCCTATTCACCATTTCTTTGATCTCCCCACCACTTCTATTTTGAGCTTTTCCTGAAAACAACGATAGTGTCTTCCCAACCTGCCTCACAGTGTTGTGGGGAAAGGTAGGAAGAAATAATTGTAGAGGTAAGGAATTAACATCTTAGATAGTGAAGGATAATAAACAAAGCCCAGAGACAGCTGTAATGGGTTACTTGGGGATTCCTGAAACCTGGATTCAAGGAAGCAGATAACCTGTTTATTCTAATGGCTCCTTGACTGTTGTCTGTTCCCTTGCCTGGGATGTTACTGGTTGTCTCCTCCCCTGCTTGGAATGTTCTCAATCAGCATTTGTATTAATCTGATGTTAGGTAAATGGTGATAGAAGTAGTGGTCTCTAGTCTGCATTCCCCAAAGCAGTTGTGCAAATTCCGTAGGCTGTCCTTTAGTATTCAATAAAAGTAAGATTCTTCTGTGGGTCGAGGCTCACTTCCAGAGAGACAAATCTCAGTGAGTCCTCTTAGCTAAATTCATCAGGTTTCTCGTCATTCCTTTCGGCACCGACACAGAACATTACAACAAATAATGCTATAGGTATCATAACCAGGTCACACTACACAGGTCCACCACATAACTGGAGAGCAGGCAGTTTCCTGAGTCTTACTCTGCTTGTCCTTAAAAAGGTGTGTGTGTGTGTGTGTGGTGTGGTGTGCT
Organism: Myocastor coypus; assembly: GCA_004027025.1. NCBI lineage: Eukaryota > Metazoa > Chordata > Mammalia > Rodentia > Myocastoridae > Myocastor > Myocastor coypus. Next base: position 21,412 of record PVJA010016255.1, on the reverse strand, counting down.
ACTTCTTATTCTTACTTCATTCCTAATTTTTGAGTATCATGATGTTGTCGTACAGCAGGGTGTAGTGGCACATGCCTTAATCTCAGCACTTGGAAGCTGAGATAGGACAGGTGCGAGTTTGAGAGCAGCCTGGGCTACAAAAGTGAGCTCAAGGCTAGCCGGAATTGCATAGCAAGACTCTGTCTCAAAAAGACAATAAATAAATAAATAAATGAGCCGGGCGTGGTGGTGCACGCCTGTAATCCCAGCACTCAGGAGGCTGAGGCAGGAGGATTGGTGAGAGTTCCAGATCAGCCTGGGCTACAAAACTGAGCTCAAGGCCAGCCTGAACTGTACAGCAAGACCCTGTCTCAAAAAGACAAAATAAATAAATAAATAAATAAATAATAATAAATAAATAAATAATAAAGTTATTGTATGCCTATAACAGACTTTGACTTCTTTTTAATGTCAAACTAGAGTCCAGCCAGCTTTAGTAGATTAGATCACCTCTCCTTCGATAAGACTTAGGTAGGGACATAAAGGCATTTTTGTTATAAATCATGTTATTTTATGAGGACCCACAGATGCCCAATAAGTAAAAGTGGAACAAAACTTTCCCTTTATTTTGTATATTGATACAATGCCTTTTGGGTTAAATCTCTTCTCAGTTCTACATATTATGTTGTTCATTCAGAGAGGGTCTTTCTGGGAGCTGACAAGACAGGATCACTTAGCCCCTAACTGGCATGATCTATTCTTCCTTTAAGAATGAGAATAAGAAGTTTGAAAAGAAGAGGTCCGCATGGGCACTTAACTGCACCTTGACCCCTTTGGCCATGGTCTTAAGTGTGTGATCACTTTAATTGCAGAATACACAGCACATGCCTGGGACCTCCATAGGGAAAAGCAATGCCAAGGTGAAAATGGAGCCAAGCCTCAGGCATGACCCCAGTTCTCAAAAAGTGATCATCTGAACCCTGGAGACTTGCTTTCGTCCTTCGTCAGTGGTGGGATAGTCAGAAATCCTGCATTAGAACGTAATCCCTTTCACCTAGTCATCCTTTCCTGTTTTCTCTCTGAATTTCCATGAAAGTTTTTTTTCTGTTCTCCAGTTCTGTGCTTGATTTTCCAAGTGTACTAAAGCAAGGTCCCATAACTGCTAGTGACAAATGTTTGTCTGATCATGTAACCTCTGAGACGTTTCTCACGAGCACATCATAGCTCGTGCCTTGCACATTTCCTCACATGCAGGAGTTTGAGTTTGCATTCTGAGGTGGTTGCATGTGTTACCTTACTTGGAAAGTTAATTAACATTTCTAACCACCAAAATATCTCATTCTTGAAAAGATAGTAAATATGTAAATTAAGTGAACTATTTTATTGAAATATTTGATAATAGGTGAATTGTAAATGTCACATTAAAGCCAGGTATACATTATGTTGCCTAAAGATGAAGAATGTGATGCTCAGAAATATTGAGTTTCTGGCTGGTAAGAGAGCTCAGCAGGCTAAGCACTTGCTTAGGCAAGTGTGAGGACGAGGGTTTGATCCCTAATATGGCGATGGCGCTGTCCTGGGGGGCATGCTGTATAGTGAGACCCTGTTCCAAATGCACAAAATGAAAAAAAAAAAAAAGATATACTCAATTTCTCCAAGAGCAAGTAGTTTGCCAATTATACCATACGAATTGACATCAGAGACTCACAGACATAAAACCAGGATGCTTTTGGTTTAAAGTAAGTTTACAATGTGAAGTCTGAATGAATAGCTTCATGGTAGAAAAATTCTCACAGCTTGTAAAGAACTTAATAATAGCCAGCATGTTTAAATACGCTGCAATTATAATTCAGAAAGTCTGGTGCTGACTTGTTTACAGTGTGTTTACCTGGATTTTTCTAGCATAAAGAGATTTTTTTAGAAATTTTGACTTTTTTTCTGCTTTTCATTGAAAAGGAAATTCAATAAAACTTTTTACCATATCATAATGAAACGTTGAATATTTTGTGGTTTCAGGATTGTGTTTTCGTGGTTGTGCAGGTGTGTGCATGTGTATGTGTGCGTGTTTGAAGTATGAAGCATTTTTGAGTTAATTATGTGTGAACATTTCAATGAATATCATAAAGTCTGGCTTTTTATAATATGCCAACTTAAATATTTCTTACTACATTGTTCTATTTCTTATCACAATCATTTTAGTGAGATTTTATCCTAGTTTTCAAAATAGGCCTTACAGGAACACACTACTGTATCATCTAGAGAGGTAGACAAATAGTATGTGGGGGGAAAATTGGCCTAGGACCTTCCCATTTAGAAATAATACTTAATAGCTAAATAAACAAGATAATAATAAAACACTAAAATTGAGGGTGTCCAATAAATGAATATTTTAGGTAAGTTATAAATACCTTTAAATTTGAGATATACTAAAACTGAACCATCTCCTTCTTTACCTGAAACACAAAGTTCACAAGCCTTTAATTGTGTGTGATTGCACTACACACAATCACACACTCGGACCTCAGGCATTTATCTTTACATTAACGTGCAACTGCTATGGGTCAAATATCATGGTATTTCTCATTGGCACCTTGACTCTCTGTTACTGTCTTCCAAGGCTAAACTCAGGATACCAGCTAGGCCACATGTGTGTTTGGAATCTGGATAAAAACATCCACTTCCAAAAAAAAAAAACCAAAAGCTGGGCATGGTGGCACGCGCCTGTAATCCCAGCACTCGGGAGGCTGAGGCAGGAGGATCAGTGCAAGTTCGAGACCAGCCTGAGCTACAAAAGTGAGCTCAAGGCCAGTCTGAACTGCATAGTGAGACCCTGTCTCAAAAAGACCAAAAAAACAAAACAAAACAAAAAAAAAACATCCACTTCTAATTTCTTGAGATTGAGAGAATTCACATTCACAGTGGTGGGTAGTACAGCTCATGGGAGTTTGAGTCTTCACCGCCAGCAGTTAAAATACTCTGCTGCCTTTAGTCTGTGATTTCAGGGAAGATTGTGTTTTATTTTCGTAGGCTTCTTGTGATTTTCCATCTCTACTCAATGCAATCTTTCTTTTGATTAATTCAATGTTAATCGATTAGGGGCCTTAACTGCCTCAACAAAATGTCTTCACCTTGGGCAAATAAAGAAATGTAATCCCTGGAAAACTCATCATCTGAACTATGTTTTCCTGGGTAAGAATAGGTTCTGGGTTCACTTTGAAATGAAGCACTTACATAAGTCCACGTTCCTTGGAATCAGCCTTTGGATACTACCCCACTGCAAGTTGTATAATTTATTTAGCAAAGAAGGCATGCATAGTTTTTTGATTCATGATCATCATAATTAGATCCTGTAAAACTTGACAAGTTATATTTCTGTGGTATGCATGAAAACAAGATTCAAGGATTTTAGGGAGCGTATACATCATGCAGCTTTTTATTATTGCTACAAAAGATGTTAGCCACAAGGATGAGAAGTGATTCACTGCTTGTTCCTGTGTTGCTGTGGTTTCTAAGATTTATTCTTTTTTTTTTTTTTTTTTTGTATTATGCCTGTCTCAGCCTGCCCTGGGGGTGGGGCTGGTGAAGCCTGTAGTGCCAGGGATTGAACCAAAGTCCCTGTAGTTGCCTAAGCTTTTCTAAGCAGGTGCTTTAGACCACTGAACCACCTGGCCAGCCTCTAAGATTTATTCTTATAGTATTACAATTACTACTATCCAATATTAATCAATTGTTCATTATTTCTACAAACTTATAGAATTCTCACTGTATCAAATAAAAATTTTGGGGCATTGCAACATAGGCAGGGGTAAAATCCTACACATTCCATGAAACAAGCCCAGCTGAAAAAAAAGAGACATACGTTTGGAAAAGAAAAAATTCTAAATTAGTCAGCAGAACAGCATTTCTTGAACTATATTTCACCGTAGATTTTATATGTCAAAATGTGCAAAGTGATTCTTGCAGGGCCAGCCAAATAGCTCAGTAGATTAAAATGCCTGCAAGCAGGCGCAGGGGCCAGGGTTTTCATGCCCAGGCCTGCCATGCTGGTCTTGCCCCTGGGGCACTCTGAGATAGCAATTGAAACTGGCATGGTGGCATGTGCCTGTAATCCCAGCTCTTGGGAGGCTGTAAACAGGCAGATCACTACAAGTCTGATCTAGTAGTGAGACCACTGCAGACCCTTCCCTAAAATTAAAAAAAAAAATGTGCAAAGTGATTCTTGCAATCAATTAAGTTATAGACAAATTAAGATGATCTGTCACATATTTATTCTTTGGCATGCATACTATATATTGTAAAATACTTGATACATTGAGTATAAAATAAATAATATCACATAGTCTAGTCTTATAATTTCTAGCTGCAGGAAAAGATTTTTGTGTAACACACAATGACATATAGTACCACAGTCCTACAGAATGCCCATCTGGTTGTGCTTGAGTTGTATGCTTATGTTAAGGAGGCACAAGTTACCTGTATCTTATGTTTGAAATTATGTATATAGGTAAATCTGTGTCTGTCTTTGGGTTTGTCATATAACATTCGTCCAGATATCATATTTTGGAGTTATTTTTTTCTGTTTCTTATTTTTTTCCTGTTATTTAGCAAGCCATTTCCTTTCAACTTCTTAAATGCTTTAAGAGATCAAAGAGAGCTTCTTGGCCATTGTAGCAGTCCTGGAGGAAAGAAAAAAAAGAAAGAAAAAAAGAAAAGACTTCTAGAGATAGACCATTGTGAAACTTCACTCAAGGAGATTACTAAAAATATTTTCAATGAAAGAGCTGCATTGTTTCTGCTATTGTGTTGCAGATCCCGGACAAGGAAAAACGAAAAGTAATGCCTACACAGGTCCATAAAGGATTCTTTTCTTCTTGGTTTCATTTTATCATCAACAATGTTACAGCTATTTAGAAATATCTCCTAACAGTGCACCTGGATAGAAAATGCCTAAATTATTTTTACATATTTCAACCATTAAAGGAGCTAAATCTTATTAATTCTGCATAATTGGAATTCAGTGATTACACTAAACTGTCGTTTAGAGTTTAAGTAGTTACTCCATAATTCATTCCTAATCTACATGACTCAGCAAAAGCTAATGTCTTAGGTCACCTCTCTGTCAGGGGTTCAAAGTTAATGCTTGCTTAATGAGTTTATGTAAAAACAAACCTATCTATCATACAGTCAATGAAAGGTGTTGTGAACTGCCAGTTAGTCCCCAGCTCTGGTCACTGCTGGCAGGACCTGTCATTGTGCAGGGTTCTGCCTCTGCCCCAAGGACTACATGACATTTTGCACAAATTGAGCTTTCCCTATTCAAGCTTACATGCTACTCTACTTTTTTCTTTCTTTCCCTGCTGTCATTTTTCTGCCAACAGCAATGCTCACAGGGCTTCAACTTGCCAAATAATGGAGTTTTGTGATGTTTTCTCTGCCTGACTTGTTTGTGATCACCCTGCTTCAACTTAGCAGTCAGTATGTGGTTTGGCTTCCTGTCAGTTACCCACTCTTGCAGGCTAGCTCCATAAAGCTGAATTGTAATGCCAGTGATTCCATTGCCACTGGGCTCACAGCAAACCACAACTAAGGATTTGTCTGGGCATTTGATTTGAAGTTGAAAATATGAGCTGGAAGCCACAGGACAATAGGTTATCTGTTATGATGCCAAAGATACACTCACTTTCTTCATTAGCGTCTCTGGCGCATCTCTTAGCTCATCGTGATGTTGGAATTTTGCTGCACGAGTAGACTTTCACGTGAATTTTAGCAGAGAGTTCTCAGCTCCCCAATTTCACTGCCTTTCAGACTTGGCAGTGGATGACACGTGACCTAGGATACCTTCCAGGTAGATTGTTAACCTAAAGCATCCCTAACGTGGCATATTTAGCCAGTCATAGCACATGACTGCACTATGTTTTTCAGGGAAAGGTCTCAAGGTAATTCACAATAACTGAGGCTGCTGGAGAAAATGGGGCTTTCTTTTTTTTCTTATTAAAAATTTTTGTTAATACAGATGCGTAATACAGAATAATTTCATACACATAATGAATTTTGAGAAATTGGTGAATATAACATACTTTGATCATTTTTAGTCCTGTGACACACTTCTTCCTTATTTATTTATTTATTTATTTATTTTTGCCTGTGATCCCATTTCTCTTCCCAAGGAACTTGCCTTCAAGTTTCCTATCATCTCATTTTATTTATTAACTTTTACTACTCAGTACTTAATTTAATTGTGTTATATTTTTATTTATTTATATTTTAGGTTTCTTATAAGAAAAAATATGCAGGCACTGCCCAAATAGCTCAGTGGATTACAGCGTCTGCAAGCAGGCATAGGAGTTGGGGGTTCGATTCTCAGGCCTGTAGTGCCAGCTTTGCTATAGGACAGCACTGAGATGGCAATTAAGACTGGGTGTGGTGGCAATGCGCCTGTAATTTCAGCACTTGGGAGGCTGTAAATTGGTGGAACACTACGAGTGTGATCTAGTAGTGAGGCCCTGGACACCCTGTAGACCCTTCTCTAAAAGGAAATAAATAAACAAACAAACAAATAAATAAGAAAGAAAGAAAAAAAAAAACATATGCGGAGTCTGGCTGGTTTTACTGAGCACAATTGTCTTGAGTTCCAGCCATTCCTGACTGGATCCTTTGAATCCCCAGTGTGCAGAAAGACCTTTGTCACGCTTTCACATCTTACTCCAGGGCAGATGTTGTAAGCAGATTTTGTAAATTCTCACATATCTGCACATCTTGCATTAAGTCTGTTTTCTCCAGTAATGACTAATACTCAAGGATTATTCAGCCATGAAGGGAAATGAAGCCTTGTCAAAAGACTCTTTTAAAGGACTAAAAACTTGTAAATTCTGTTAAGAAAATAACAGGTTGCTCAGTCACTAGTGGAGACTAAATGTCTATTTGATTAGGTAGCAACCTGAGACATAGGAAGCTCATATTTAGAAGGTGAATGGATGTGGATGGCAAGGTCTGATTCCACATGCAGAGCTGCATATCTCATAGTTTATTTTCAAACAATAAATAACATGTGTTTAATCTCAAAGCATAAATAGCATGATGATATTAAATTTCTGGGTCCATCTGTTCAGACATCACGTGATGTTTCACCAACCCACTTCAGTCTTTACAGGTTTAGTGCAATGTTTTCTCAAGTTTAGTTTTCTGAAGTATTTTTATCTTTGTATGATTTTTATAATAAGAATTTATGTTAAAAATAGAAATAGAGATTATAAGCAATATAGAGTATAATTCACTCAATTTCAATTTATATGAGAAAAAAAAAAACATTTCTGTATATAGACATTGTATTCCAGTCTCTTCATCACTCTCTTCTTCTGTGACTAATTTAGACACCATCCTGTTGTCCTGACTATTTTCAGGAAGGCCTTTTCCTTTGACTCTTTCTGGTTGTTGTGTGAAGGCTACATGTCTTTCCATTCTGAGAATCTTGTTTTCTGTAAGTAACTCAGAGGGACCTAAGTGGCTTTTCAAAGCTAGATGAATGTTGTGTTCTTAAAAAGAAAAATATTTTTGGAAATACAAAAAGTATTAAGTGAACCTGGTAGCAAGTGCAATTATTTTCCTTATTGTGTAGTTCCTCTCCTTTTGGGCCACTAACTTGGTGTGGAGGACACTAGCAGCACTACGCAGTCTTACTGTTCAGCAAATGTATCCTGCAATCATCTTGAGACGCTATAAAGACATCTCTGCACAGCCTAAGTTGCTCATGCCAACTTCCTACTTAAAAACGAGTTGACCTCAATACATCAAATGGAAGCTTTAATAAAAGAAAAAAATCTACATGAGATATTTATAGCAGACAAAGGAAAAAAACTTAAACTCTAAAACATACCCAAAAGCGTGCAGTGACTAAAAGAAACTACTGATATTCGGGTCATGGTGAGATCATACGCTAACAACTGTGCTTGCCATCACTGATGGGAGGATCGTGCCAGGTTTCCCATGCAGATGGTGGGACCGACCTAGCTGGCCAGTTAATCTGATGCGACTGATCTTCTGGTTTCTAATATTTTCTTGTAACATACATTCGTTACCACAAGGTCCTATTCTAACTAAAATTACAATTGTGTCACTCTGGACATTCTTGATATTAGTTCTACTTATCAAAGGTGTTCTAGAAGCTTCTGAAACTCAAAATATGAATAAGATTTTGAACACAGAAATCCATGAATAAGTAACTACATACTAAAAAAAAAAAAAAAAACCTGAAAAAACTGTCTTTAGCAAAGTTACACTGATATTTTTAATATGGCCTTGGAAGAGCCTTTAGTATGCTAATGTAATTTCTGACTTTCTATGATACCACTCAGTATTTCCCTAATGTATTTGTTTATAAATGCCTTATTGGAAGTTTTTTGTTGTCTATTTATTCTTTGCAATGTCCTTGCAAATTTGTGCCAATCAACTACAGATCCTTAGGGTCTCCTTAATATAAGCAGTGGTTAAAATTTCCTTGGAAGATGTAGGGTCAGCTTATAATAAGGGCCTCATGGGAAATTTTGTGTGGGATTCAGAATTCTTTTTTTTTTTTTCACTTCTCTATGTAGGCCAGTAATTTTCCAGTGATAGCTCCTGCCATGGTCACCAGAAGAGCTATAATTTAGTATCAGATTAAGATTACTGAGATATAAAATGTTGATTTATCCCCAATTCCAAACATGGAACCAAATTTTTCTCTAAAGGGGCTACATATCAATGTCGAGTTTCCATCTATTTTTCCTAAGGCACTTAGAAGTTTTGGCTAAGCTCATCACAGGAGCATGTTCTAAAGACTCTCACTCTTATTGACAAGATCAAGAAATATTCAACTATATCCAAAAATATTTCTATATTGCAATGTATCTAGACATTGGCAGCAATAGAATCCTCTCTTATCTATAGATAGTTACATATAGATGTAGGTGTAGGTATAGTTGTAGATGTAGATATAGAGATGGAGTTACAGATACAGATAAATACAGAATGAAATGGATATGTGACCCCAAGTACTATAAGCTACCCCTGAACTTTTTCTTCCATTAATTAAACATTTTTAATAAGCTATACATTTGCAGCATGATGTTTCTGCCTTAGATCTAGACAGCAATGAACAGAATTTCCCAAAAACATAAGCCAAAATGAACTTTTTCTTCTTTCTGGATATTGGGTCCAGCTACTTCAAAGCTGACTTATACAGAAAATTGGCACCAGAGTTTGACACCGCTGTAGTGACTACCTGACCACTTGGCTCAGAAACCTTTGGAAGTGACTTAAGTGAAAGTTCAGAAATGTCTTTGGCAGGGGCCTAGGGAATTCCTAAAGTTCTTTAGTCAGAGCCTTATCAGTGATTCTGTTTACTCAAATGCTAATAGAAATGATGGTAATAATGTCTAGGCTTACGAAGTTTTAGATGGAAACAAGTACTTTATTTGCAAATGAGCTGTAGTACATGTACATTATATCCGGGGAAAAAAGTGTCTGTATTTTTCTCATACCCTCAGATTGAGCAAGAGATTATATCTAATAATGGTTTACTGACTAATCTTGTGGATTAAATGTCAAAAATTACCAAAACTCAGCTATAGCATAGCTACTATTGGCTGTTCTTAGCCAGATTTATAGTGAATTTTGGGGTGAAAGAGCATAACATTTTAAATAACTTAAATTTTTGCCTAAGGCAAATATGTATACATTTGAAGCAAAAGAAAGTGAGCTTGCTGAAGTTATATACACCATTAAAAAGAACCAAAGTACTTTGTATGATAACATGAAGAAAGATGCCCTAAGGCAGAGGACCTCAAACCCTAGCAGGACATGAGTGGTAAGGAACAGAGAAACCTTCATCTGTAGTTACAGATAATCTACTTTGCTGCAAAGTTTCACTTCTTTCAGATCAGCTGAACTATTAAATTCTCATTACATGGCAAGCCTTACTATGAACCACAGGTCTAAGGACTGTAGGATGTGTGATCCTCATAGAAAGCTAGTGCCTAATGACCCTAAGTAAAGCTAAGACAATGATGTTAGCATTGAGGCAAAGCTGCAAAGTTAGAGAAATATTAGCAGAGAAGCTTGATGCACAGAGACCAAAGTAAATAAATTTCTTGGACACGTTTCAAAATTCAATCAGTGAGAATTGACAATCTATATCTGTAGGTAGGTTTTATAGTGATAATCGAATTGATTGATTTTATTTATACAGAAGGATATGTGATAGTTTAAAAAATTTTTTTGCTAATAATTTCTATTTTCTAATATAATACTCAGTTTTGTTCACATACAGCCTGTCCATTTCTGTATTTACCTCTGTCCATGCTTTTTTTCACCCCTATCTATTTTTTTTCAATCACTGGTTTGGTACACTTATAACAGTCTAACCAAACTGAATAAAAAACAAACATCACCTTGTAAATGGCAAAAGACCCACTGGTGAGACAGCAAATGAACTCTACTCATGTGGTTTCATTGCTACCTGTGATTCACAGTCTCCAAGGTCTCCACGACTACTTTGTGTAATGTATGGTAGTTATGTGTAGTGATTATGTGTATAATATGTAGCAGGAACAAAACAAGAAAACTTTTAAAGCTTCATTTTAGCCAGATTTATAGTAAAAGTTGAGCAAAAAGGCAGATGAACCGCCCTGCATTAAATGCTAAGCCTTTGGAATTTTCTTTTTGACCATCAGCATGAACCAAAGCAACTACTGAAGGCCACCATATCTTACAATGTGTCTGCACAGACAGCATCACTTTTAGTGGCTAAACTTATCACATTAGCTATTAATGAACAGTTGATTCTGCCTAGTGAGGATTCTGTGAACTTTTAGATGAGACTTCAGCCCAAAAAAGTGAGACATATTCTTCCTTTGGTCAATAGTATATATTTTTTAAAAAATGATGAAATTGCAAAATATAAAAATGAATAACTCTTAGAGAAGACTAATGGTCATAGTAGTATGCAAGTCAGGTTGAAAAGTCTACCCATGTGGCAGAGGCACAATGTTGGTTTTTATGTGATATCTTCTTCATGCAGTTGTATGTGAGATGTTGTATTGTTTTTATTGTAAATGAACACTACAGCTGCAAAACTGTGAAAGTATTTGAATGACAACCCATCAGGATACCTGAGGTATGAGATTTGCATGTGATTATGCCCAGAAAGAATACTAAACCCAACCAGGTGATATTCTGGTTTCACTACTTAGGTCAAAGGGTTGCTTGTAAAATAAACCCAGGAGTCCAAACACAGATACTGGCTCACCAAATTATACCACCAGAAAGTAAAAGCATTTTTCAGGATGTGATTAAATTCACCGATCCCATGAAAGCACATCTCCTTAAATTCTGCCTCTTCACTAAGCTCTCTGAGGAGATGGATACGGAGTGCATATGCATTCACTTGTACACAAAAGGGAGAGTACTTCCTAAGGGGAAATTGTTGAGCAGTGATTTAGAATTGTCAGTTGGGCCAGGGATTTAGATCGATGTCATAGCACCTCCCTGACAAGTGTGAGGTCCTGAGTTCAAATTCCAGTAGCACCTCTCCCAAAAATGATTATGAGGGCTACTCAAGATTTAGTCGCTACTAAATTTCCTGCTTAGGCAGACACAGGGACCAGGGTTTGATCTCTAGCTTGTAGTACTGGCCTGACCCCCAGAACATGCTGACACAGTGACTGAGACTATAAGTGGTGGTGCATGCCTGTAATTCCAGCTCTCAGGAGGCTGAATACAGCAGGATCTCTAAGAGTCTGATCTGTTTAGTGAGACCCTGTAAACCCTGTTTTTTTTTGTTGTTGTCGTTTGTTTTTGTTTTGTTTTGTTTTGTTTTGTTTTGTTTTTTGATCCAGAACTGGGCATTGAACTCAGGCCCTTGAACTTGCCAGGCAAGCACTTATTCTACTGAGCTATCTCCCTAGCCCCAACCCTGTATTACATACATTTTTTCTTTTGTTAGGATAAAACAAATTTCACAACTGTCACTACATCTCAGTGGCAAAGAATGGGTCACAAAATATTCTTACTAATGTGACATTGTCAACCTGTTCAATGAACTGAATGTGTCACTTCAGGAGAGAAGAACAATTGTATTCACACTGATAGAAGGAGTGACTGAGTTCACAAACAAACTGAAATTACCGAAGGGATGAGTGAGCCTGTGGTGTTGCCATGTTGCAAGAATTTCAGGGATACTGAAAGACACTGAGCGGAAGACTTCTTTTTTTGCAAATTCATGCATGATCACCTATCTCATTTTGCAAAAGTTTGAACATTACTTCCTGATCAAAATAGACCTCATGTCATGGAATGAACCTGGTCAATGACCAGGAGCCACTTGTGAGTAAGGTAGGTAAACAAATTTGTCCATGCAAGAAGGCTATCAACAGGTAATCACAGCCTTAGAATTAGTTTTGAGACAACTCTAAATATCTATAAGTTGTGAATTCCCAACAAGCAAAACTGTCCTGAAATTGTCACAAATGTACTAAGAATCTCATTTCCATTTACAAAATCCTGTATTTGTGAAGCAGAGTTTTCTGCAGTGAGAGCACCTCAACTGAGCTTCTGGACAGGCGGCATGTAAGCAGTCCACTTTAGATGACTCTGTGTCCTCTCCTCTGATCCTAGGGAGGAGCTATATAGTTTAAGAAAACATGCTCAGTGATTTGACCCATTCTGCATTATTGTTTTATGATTATTTTATGTCACAATGTAAAAATAGAAGCAGCCGGGCGTGGTGGCGCATGCCTGTAATCCCAGCACTCGGGAGGCTGAAGCAGGAGGATTGGTGCGAGTTCGAGACCAGCCTGGGCTACAAAAGTGAGCTCAGGACCAGCCTCAACTGCATAGCGAGACCCTGTCTCAAAAAGACAAAAAAGAAAAAAAAAATAGAAGCAATAAGTACAATGTGTTTGAATCATCAGGAACTTAATCTCTCCTTCAATCAATAGAAATGTTGACTTCCACAGATAGCTTCCTGGTGCCAGTATCACCACCTTAAGTTTAGCTCAGTAGTCAAGCAAACTCACTCGTAGTAAGTTTATGCATACACATTTTGAAATTCCACTTGGGAAGAGACTTATGGGTTCTCTACACAGGAAGGATGTCCCAGGGGATTAGTCCTCTAATGGTCATTTCACTGTGCTCAGACATAAAGGCACAAAGAGGTCATTGAAACCCATGAGGCACAAAGAGGTCATTGAAACCCACGAGGCACAAAGAGGTCACAACCCACGAGGGCTGGTCCTCAACCATGCTCTCAGCAGCACCACGTTGTTGATATGATGCTGATTTTACATGCATGCAGACGGCATGAGTTGTGGAGGTAGAAAGTCTTCCACCCAGATTTCCAAGGAGTCCTGAAAACCAGGGAAAAATCCTTGCATGGAGCAGTGTGGGATACTGTGGAAATTAAATCCAGTGTGCACCAGAGACCCCTGAAAGTTGCAGATGCCAAAACATCGGAAATAATCCAAAGAAAGGTACAGTTGACCAAAAAAGACAGCAGGAGAGAGGTCTTGTGGGGTGTGTACAGCAAGGTCCAGGGCTCAGCCTTCCTAGGCCCTCTGAAGATCAGTTTTTTACTATGTTTCTCAGATATGGGACTTAGGACTGTAAAACGTAGCATATTTCCTGCTGAGGTTTGGCCTTGTTTGGTCTTCCTTGTTTCTTGTCCACTATTCTTCCCTTTTGAAATAGGAATATTTACTCCATGCAATTTGCCTTGTGTTATACAAATTATGTTTTATTTACTGTGATTCAGACCGTTTGTTGTTGTTATTGTTGTTGTTCTGAGATTGGGATTTGCTATACAGTTCAGCCTGGCCTTGAACTCACTTTGTATCTCTGGCTGGCCTTGAAATTGCAGATAATTTCCTGTCTCAGCCTCCAGAGTTCTGGGGTTTCAGTCATGTGCCAAGCTGCCTGGAACTCAGACTTTTGTAAATGACATGACTATGAGAGTTTGGAAGAGAGATCATCGTGTTATGGGTTGTACACAGGCTAACTATATCATGATTAGTAGAACTGAATACTTTTATTAAGAGGTTAAGTATTAGCCAAAAAGATGTGTTTCAGTGTCAGGTTGGCAAGATATGAGATGTGGAGGCCAGCCTCCACTGAACCAACTTGCATGGCTTGGAATCTGTCCTGGGAATTGCTCAATATTTTTTTCTAGATATTTCTATGTGTGTAATGAATTGTGAACTTGAATTCCATATATAGCTCCTCTGCCCTGGGCCTTTCCTCTATGCTATTCCTCTGAGGCCCTTCCTAGTCAGTCTCAGCTGAGTATCTTTGATATGCTAAGCTCTCCACCAGCAAGTACTTCTTTGGAGCCAGCCTGCAAGTAAAAAAAAGAATTCTCTGAAATTGTGAAGCCAACTAAAGCCCCATAGTTTTGTTGGTGTTGTGTATTGTGTGTCACTGACAGGAAATTTGACCACTATACCCAGAAATATTCCAGAAACATTCTGATCTGGTTGATAAATCAGTGACTCTAGACTATTCGAGTAAGAGGCCTTCAGGTATATTGATGAAGAGGAGAAGGCCCAGTAAATGTTGTCCGGGATTTGCTTGAGTTTCTCTAAAATGTCTTCAGTTCTTCTCAAAGCAAACAAAAGATTGTAAATTTAGAACAGAATCCATACACTGGCTAAGCCATCCCTGTGTTCTTTTCCTATTGAATTTTGTATTCACTGTTAGGTGGAATCCTGATATCAGAGCCCCAAAATGGAATGGAATCTTTTCTAAAAACTTACTAGAGGAGCTGGGAAGAACTCAGTAGCTTCAGCAAGCTACCTGCCTGGCAAGCACAAGGTCCTGAGTTCTATCCCCAGCACTAAATATATAAATAAATAAATACTTATTGGAGTCTGCTCTCATTTATTATCTTAACATTGTGGGACTTAAGTTTTAATGTGGTCATTAAGCATGTTAAAGTCTTATTTGTAAAGTATTCTGAGTCTCTCTAGTTGTGATCCTCATGTTAGACTAAAGAAGACCTGTCTGAAAGGGAAAGCAGGGCTACTCTACACTGAGTTTCCAACCATGGCTAGAAATTTATAAAAATGTATGAATAATAAGTAAATAGAATTATGTGGCCACTATACAGCACAATCAGATTCACAGAATGAGTCAATAATCCAGGCTTAATTTATGATGAAGGGAAGGGAGTTGATCTTTGGTTTTCTCCTATGCTTATTAATTCTTGGCAATTATTTTCATGTATTCCTTTGTTTTTAATAAATATCCTCTATTTATTTTGCTTATTTATTTATTTTGTATTTTCAGGGAAGGGACTATAGGATATTCAGGGTCTTACTACTATATCAGACTTATAGTGATCTACCTATTTATAGCCTCCCAAGAGTACAACACTACACCCAGTCTAGTAAATATCCTCAAGATTAGAATTAAAAAAAAAACAGATTCATAGTAGTATACTAATATCAAAGGCATTTTTGCCAGAGCCATTACCAAATTTCTAAAAGCAAAGATTTTTTAAAAATGACTGAATCTAAGAACAGAAAGTATCTCTGTTCATCAAGGCTGATAGAAGTTCTTTGATGTGTGTTCTAATACATGTCTGTCATTATCTGATTTGTATTTCCCATAACACTTGTCATGATTCCATTATTTTAAAACACCAAAAATTAGATTCTATTGTCTCAAAAATCTTTACAAATATTGGATTATTTCTTAACACTCTTATTTTCACTACTTCCCATAGAAATTTCATTTACTTTTGGAGATAACTCATTTAATACTGATAGATTTTGCCTATCAATACAGTTTTGCTAAGATGATTATGATGTATGAGCATAGTACAGTAATACAAGGCTCTGAATTTAGATTCCTGGTTCAAATTCTAGGTCCAAAGTTTGCTTGTATGTGTAATTGGCAGTTTAATTCATTTGTATTCTTTTATTTTCCTACCTGTGCTTTGGTGTGTGTCTTGTTGTCTGCCCAAAGCTTCATGAAGTTATGACACAGATTTCTAGAGTTTGTGACTTTAGAAGTGATCTAGTGCTGGGGCTGTGAGTGCTACACCCAGCCTGAGGTGGATAACCTGAATGCAGCCTAAGGGAGACAGATTTGCTGTCTCTTGTGGTTTTTGTCTCTGCTTCCCTGCTTTTGCTCTTGCTGTTTTGCTGTTTTCCACTGTTATGAACTGCTGCCCTCTGCCATATGCCTTGGAGCCAGCGGAGTGTGGACTGAAACCCTCCAAAAATTGTGAGCTAAATAAATCTTTCCTTACTGAATTTTGGATATTTGCTGTTGTTGTTTTTATGTACTTAGTGCAGAGTTTGCAGGGTCTCACTACACAGATCAGAATCATAGTGATCCTCCTGTTTGCACCCTATCAAGTGCTGGGATTACAGGCATGCATCACCACGCCCAATCGCAATTAATATCTGGTGGTGGGACCAGCCCAGCGGGCTGGAGATTGAATTCAGTCCCTGCATCTGCTTAAGCAGGTGTTTTAATCCGCTGATCTCTCTGGCTGGCCTAGACATTAGGTTTTTTATCCCAGTAATGAGAGAAAAATAACAAAGACACCTGGTAAAATGGCAGGTAACTTCTTAAATGATCATTTAATGATGTAAACGATTTGCACAATCATAGGTTGCTAATGGTGTATGCACATAACCATGGGAATAACTACCATTAATAATCCTGAATGGTATGCATTAGGAGCAAATCTTGAAAAGTGGATCAGTTTGGAGAGCAGATATGTGGCACCTTCAGGAAGCAGTCAGGTGATGTAACATGCGGTTCAGCAAACTCATTCCTTATACCTGTGGCCATAGAGAAAGCGGAGAAGTTTCGCATAGAACCTGTGATCTTGAGTTCATGGATACTAAGCATAAGGAAAAAGCAGCAGTGTTATGGCTTTGATGCTTGTGTGGCAAACTCAAGCAATATTGGTTTGTGAAACCTGTATGATTATGACATGAGGGCTAGGCATTCCTGTAAAAATAAAACTTTGCATATACCTTATTTGCTTGTTGGAGAAAATCAAACTCAAAGAAAAAACATTATGATGTGCTTTTTTATTGTAAAAAGAGAAAAATATTCAATAAAAACAATGATGTAACATTTCAAAAGAAGATTGCAGAAGAATGACAATGATTATTGATTGCATATTCTGGCCTTCAAAGTAGTTGCTCATATTACAAGATATAGGAATGAAAATCTGATCAAATAATGTAGGAATGCAGTTTTCTTTTCAGTGAAATTATAAGAACTGCTATTACAACTTAACTATCTTGTGTATATTTCTATATATTTTCTTTATCATTCTTTCTTTTCTCTGTTCCCCCATTATAGCTTCCCTTTCCTGTTGAGAAATTTCTTTGCTTTTTACAGTATCTAGTACACGTTTTGGATTTTATTTACTCCTTCAGTAAATAAAGGAGACATGATGTTTAAACATGTGAAAGTGACTTATTTCACTTATGAATATGGTCTCTACTTGTAACCCTTTCCATATTCTCAATCTTAACATTCTTTTTAGCTAATACTCCACTGCATAGCAATACCACATCATCTTTTATCCATTCCTTAGGAAGTAAGCATTTTGAGTTGTTTCCAACAAATAGCTATAACAAATTATTCTGGTATAAACATGGATATGCATTTATACCTGTTGTTCATGTTTTTAATTCATCATGGAAAATACATATAGGGGAACAGCTTGGTGGAATGGAACCTCCAATGATAGCTTTCTCTCTCTCTCTCTCTCTCTCTCTCTCTCTGAAACTACAAACAGGGTTCCATAGGGGTTATACTAGTGTACACTTCCACCAAGAGTGGTGAAGGATTTCTGTTTCTCCACAGCTCCTCTTGCTATTAGTTATTGATTGATTTCCTGATGATAATCTTTCTTATTTAGGTGAGATGGAATATCAATATTGTTTTAATTTGTATTTCTTAAATGACCAATGACGTCGAATAATTTTACATATATTTATTTGT
This sequence comes from Myocastor coypus, assembly GCA_004027025.1. Classification (NCBI taxonomy): domain Eukaryota; kingdom Metazoa; phylum Chordata; class Mammalia; order Rodentia; family Myocastoridae; genus Myocastor; species Myocastor coypus. Next base: position 3,433 of record PVJA010016255.1, on the reverse strand, counting down.
CATTTTTATTCCTCCATGTGAGAAGTACACTTTCATTTCAAATACCCATGTTTGAATTGGGCCTTTGAATTTGGGGATTCTGATGTGTTGTTAATTCTTTACTTGTTCTACATATATATTCTTTGAGAGAAAGTTAGCTAATGTTTTTTTTTTCCATTTCATGGGTTGTGTTTTCACTCCGCTGATGATTTCTTTTGATGTACAAATTATATGCTATAGAAATAATTGCATTTAATTTTCTATTATTACTAAGCATTGTCTGTTAACATTGTATAAAAGGAAGTAATCATTGAGAATTTTGAACTTTTTGTAACACCGTCCCTTCTCTTAGGTCCAATAAGTAATTATTGAAACCAAATTTAGCATCTACAGAGTCAAACTAATATAAAGACTTTTACAGCCATTAAAAGGATAAAACAATCAGAAATATATGTGAAACACTGTAAAATATGTATGTTTCTCATAATTTTGTATTTTTTGTTTGTGGTGTTGCTAGACTGAACCTAGGAGTTTCTTCATGCATACTGGACAAGCATTTTTACCACTGAGCTAAATTCTCAGCCCAATTACTGTCTCCTTTTTAAACATTTGTATACGCTAACATGCTTAGAGTAGGATATATGGTATATATTTATGATAGATATGTTAAAGTATAATAATTATGTAAGTGAAATTCAATATATTTAACAAATCTTACCAAGACTGAATTATTTTAGAGAGAATAGTCTTATGAAGTAAATCCTTACTGATTTCAAGAAATTTAGAAGTTTTGATATATCATAGTTTCTAACTTGTGATGCTAAATGTGACCTTAAAACCTTTTATTTTGTCAGTTCAGTTTAGTTATTTTTGCCATCCTTACTTAACTGTGATAAAGAATTTCTGAAAAACTATGAAAACATACAGATTATATTATTTTCTCAAAATTTCCAAAGCACTACTCATACCGAAGTTCTAGTTTGATATTTTGTCTATCTTACTGATAAAATAGGAAAAAAAATGCTACGTATGACTTTATTTTCGTGAGAAATTTTTCTTATCTTTAGATAGCATTTGATGCATTCAACAAGTAAAATTATGAATTAACATAAATGTAAAAAATTCTACTATAAAAAAACCTTCATAACCTTTTTCCTAGCTTTAACTCTTCAATTTTGACTTTATATCATTCAAAACTTTTTTTTTTTTTAAATGTATTTAGTGCAGAGTCCACAGAGTTTCAAAGCACAGATTGGACTCATAGTGATCTTTCCTGTTTTTCAGCCTCCCAAGTGTGGTTTGCACCATAACGTCCCTTCTCAATCGCTGTCTCAGTGTGCTCCAGGGGCTGGTCCAGCATGGCATGCCATGGATTGAACCCCTGGCCCCCTGCATCTCCCTAAGCAGGTGCTTTAATCAACTGAACTATGTGGCTGGCCCTCTGTTGAAACTTCTATGAGGATCATTTTTGTTTTTCTTAAGAGAAACTTTAAAAAAAAAATTGTACAAAATCTCACTCCACAGTTCATACTTGAGATTCACTGTATCTTCTGCTTTATCCTCCCCAGCACTGGGAACATTAGCTGTACCAACACACCTGGTTTGGGGGCCAGCACTGTGCACCTCGGGTTCTGGGACCAGCACAGCATGTAGTAGTAGATATCAAACTGGCGTGCTTGCACTTGCCAGACAGGCACTTAGACTGCCAAGCTATCTCTGCAACCCAAGAGAAATTATAATATATTATGATGGTATTTGTATCAGAATTCCATAATGCTGAAACAATAATGTTTTACAAATCCTTGAATTCCAATATTCTCCACATCTAAATGTACATATAAGCTCATAGCCCCATCATTCTTAAAGTCAGTCTTAATATTCTGTCTGTATAGAATTTTATGCAAATAGGGATAATAATTATTTTGTTTGTGTCTCATAACTACTTATATTGCACAGCAAATATAGAAAAGATGATAGATGACTTAGATATACATGAGTCAAAAAATAGAAGTTGAACATGGCTTCATGCTTAATTTACATAGAAAAAATTGTTAACTATCTACCATATTCAGGCAATTATGAATATTGGTAAATTTAACGTAATAAGATTCAAAGTTTTGTTCTTATGAATTAAAATATCATGGAAATTTTGTGCTATACTGCCCGTAGCTCATTTATTTAGCTTTCAAGTAGTTTGAATAACACAACTTCAAACTTGAAGCATTTATGGTTATCAATAAAGGAGCTATTAGTATGCACACATTTCTTCTGTTTTTAATTCATGTATGTATATCATGAATAAAGGTTTTATGTATTTAAAAGAACTCTATTATATGTTTATTTCTTCTTCTACTTACATATATATAGGCATTTTACAAGTAATAAGCATTATATCTACAGAAGCTATCTTTTCTTAAAATATTCTTCATATTCTTTGAGTTACAGATCTCTTTAGAATGGGAAAACATGTAAAACAAAATGTCCTAATCTGGCCCCATTCATAGAAACATTATTGGACAGCAGATTGCTCCTGCTGCATTGCACACAACTCACAGTCAGCGTCGGTTTCAAGAGGCTTCTTTTCAGTCACCCCCCACTAGTTTTCTGTCTTCTGTTTAGCTTTAGCTAAATGACATATTAAATTATGCATGATCAACTGAAAATCATCAGTTAAACTTTCAGCATTTATTCACCATCTGTCCTTTGTAGAGTGACATATCACACATCATTTTCATGTTTGCTTTATAAATGGTGTGACTGACGTTTTTTTCGAAATGTTTGCTTTTCTGTACAATTAATTCTAATGATATTCATATTCTGAAAATGCAAAAATCAATTCAACAAACAGAAGCCTTTAAGAACAGAAAACTTTTAGATGATGATATAACACACTTATAGCATTCTTTTGGCAGTATCAATAGGTACATATTCATGAAAAATTTATCTCAATAAAACACAGTTCTACAACTTAATATGTATTGCAACATGACTTCTCTCACAAAAGCAGTCAGTGAAATCTTTCTTAGTATAAACATGCATGGGCTCAAAAATTAAAATAGCAACATATAACAAAACCCAAATATCTTTATCTTAACAAAATCAACCATGTTAAATAAAAGTTTATTAGAAAATAAGTTTATTAAAAATGAATACTCAGAACTATTTCCTCAGTAAGAAATGAAATGTTATTATCATTTTTGCCTTCCCGAGTTGGTATGGTGCTGAATCATGCAGATATTTCCACTCTAAACTAAGTATCAATTTTTTTTTAAATGTAAGCTAAATTTTCTGTCTTCAATACTTGCTTAGAGTGTCCATCATTATGTCTTTTCAATTTAAGAAAAATCTGTGATCTATTTTTACTTGATATTACTTGACCTTTTAGGGTATTTAGAAGATAATTTGTTTTTGCTTTGCAACTCTAACTGCACATGGCTACCCCTTCATATAAAAT